>OMLF01029105.1:4971-34000 GCA_900302615.1 Holocentrus rufus
GGGGCTGACTCAGAGTGACACCAAACCTTCTGGTTAACATACCCAACAAAAGTAGAAAAACAAAACAAAAAACAAAAGAGTCATAGACAGATCTAACCGACAAAGCAACAAAAAGACAAACAAAAACCAGGTTTCAGAAGAGGAAAAAACAAAAGAGATAGTTGCGGTTGAATGAAGGTTGACAGGGAGTTGGCGCAGTCCTGGTCACAATAACTAGCTAACTGTGTAGCTCCAGGCAGAGTAGATGGTTCAGTGCTGGCTCTCTGGCTTCACTGCTAGTCGATAGGTGGTGCTGGGGGCTCTCTGCCATCACGCTGCAATCCAAAAACACAAGAAAATTATTAGTTGTTTTTTTTTAATGGAAATCCAACCTAGAACACAATTATTTTTATAATCCTGAAGGTCTAACAAATTACACAGAAGAAATTATTTATTACACTCATATGCAGAGTAGCACAAGTGAGGGTATTGTTTTCAGTCCTGTCCGTCTGTGTGTGTATGTGTGTGTGTGTGTGTGTGTAAGTAATTTATTTATATAGCACCTTTCACAGACAAAGTGCTTCACAAGAAAATAAAAATAGTTTACGATAAACAAATAATAAAATAGAATAAAAGAATAATACAAGTAAAAAACACACAAAGAAATAAAAACAATAGTAAGAAATGCATACAACCAATGCAATATAAAAACCAGACTAAGCCAGTGAGTTTTCAATTGCTAACAGACAAATAATAAATAAAAAACTAGAGTAGGGGAACAAAATAAATAAAAATGCATAAAAGAAAGACAATAGCAAAGATGCATAAAGTCAATGCTAATAGATTTTTAACTGCAGTGTGTGTGTGTGTGTGTGTGTGTGTGTGTGTGTGTGTGTGTGTGTGTGCAGCATAACTCAGACAGTTTTGATCCAATTTGTACCTAACTTGGTGGAAGTGTTAAGGGTCTTGGAAGGAAGAACTGATTCGGTTTTGAGAAGAATCGGTCAAAAGTCAAGGTCACAGGGAAAGGTCAAAGTTTGGGCCCAATGCCAGTACATAGGAAATATTTATAATCAGAATATCAGTGAATTGGTCAGAGATACGCATATGGTTACTATTGAACACTAATATAAAGTCATACATGACCTTTCTATTGGTCACATGACCTTTGACCTTCAGTGATGATGAAAGGTTGAACTGATGGAAACATTTTGATTGTATTATTGGTCTTAGAGCATTTCACTGTCAAACATGCAGCACGCAGGTGTTACCCTCTAGGGTCCCTTCTAGTTTACTGTCTATTTATATAGTTTAATTATAAATTATAAAGATGTTTAAATGCCATATATGTATATTAATTTTACTGTACATCTAGTTCTGTCTATACATTCTGTCTTTGTAAACTGGTTGAGGCCAATTTATTTTAGAACATAAACATGTCACTAAGTTTAAAAAAAAAGTGAGCAAACAATCTTGATATTGTTCTTCAGGGGACAGATACTGTTGCTACTCCCATGACAGTAAATAGTAAACTTTTAATTCTGCCACGGGTGTCCAGGGTGATTTATTCAAATATGTGGTTGGAGGATATGTGTGGTTGTAAAGACTCCAGCAGCCAGTCTCTGAGTCACTGTTAACGCAACAGCTCCAGGGCTGTATTACGCAAAGCAGGATTAAAATTAGCCAGATAACTGTGGAAAAAACGATGCTTCATCCTAGTGATGGTGATTTGAATAAATAAAACAAAACCTGAATGCTGGATTTGGAAATATAACTCTGTCATTCATGCTGATGATGGTCAATAGTAACATTTCATAAGATATTTTGTAACACTTTAAAGTTATCTGGCTAACTGGCCAATCCTGCGATGTGGATTACCCATGAGGTCTCTGACATCACAGAAGAAACATTTAGCTTTAGTTCATAGCTTTTGGTGAGAACTGATTGGTGTTTATGTTTCTGGTTAGGTTGTTACTGTAACCTACAACATGAGAAACAATAAATGAAAACAGACTGGTCTAATTTGTTATTATTATTAAATAATAATAATAATGAATGTTGCCAGAATATAGTAACCGTATACCAAATTTAAAAAAAAGTGGCACAAAGGTAAGGAAACTTAATAACAAGATAGCAAGCTTGTTTGCTTTTCTCTTTTGTTTCCAATTGATGATTATTATCAATAGTTAATAATCCATTAATTTAGTAAGTGGCCCTCAATTTATGATTGTTTTCATCTTCATTCCTCTAATCACTGGGTAAATTGTAAATTGCTCCTTGATTACTGTTCAACCAGAACACAGGCGTCATCATGTGAAACTTATCATTTTACCCTCATATGAACACATTTCCTCACCTATACCAGTATCTATGACTGAAGTGTTACTTAATTAAACCATATGTTTTCCTCATGTTTTGTTAGTTTTCGGTATGTGCAATGTGTGTACTGCATACTGACGTTGTGGGGTCCAGTGGGTTTGCCTGTGGGACGAGGACCTCTGAGGCTGGCTGGGCGGAGCAGGAAGAGGAGCAGAACCAGCACCATCCATCCCATCAGTACCATGGGGAGGGTCAGGTCCCCTCCTCCCCCCACTGGCCCACTGGGCCCTGGCACTGAGCAGACAGAGACAAACGTTAACATGGAACACACAAAGTCTACATTAACATTTCTGATTCATAGATATGTTCAAGTGCAGCCATGCTTCCAGATGTTTTGACAAATACTAAAAAAAATGCAAAGTCCAGAATAAAACCCATGGAGAAATACTCATACATACTTTCCTGAAGGCACTCTGTGTCTGTGCAGTAGGACTGAGATTGCCTGAGCTGTAAGATAAAATATTTAAGCAAAGAACAAATATATATAAGAGGAGAAGTCCGGAGAATAAGAAGGGAAAAGGAAATTTACCATTTCTTCCATTCTAACATTTAGAGACCTCGTTAAAATCCTACAGTTACCACTGCCCTCATCTGGTCAGGGGACAAAGTACAGATGGCCAACAAACATTGGTAAAATAACTTCCTAAGGAAGCGACTGAGTTGTGTAATGTGTAAAAATTATGTAATTTTAGCTGCTTTGTTACATTTGGCATGCGCACTTATGACATATACACAAATTGAAATTACCATAGCAACATATTCAGTCATCAGTTCAAAGTTCTGTTTGTTTCCCAGAGTACACTGCACTGTTCTAGCCAGCTGGTAAATGCTTCAGTTTAGTTTAATGGACAACGCCCTGTCCTTCTGCACACAAATCAGGAAGCCCCCAGGGTTTTCCTGAGCCAATTGCATCTGAACACGCATATTACACCTGTACAACAGAGCCAATGAGGTCAACTGAAAAATGATACAAGTAAACTTGAGAATGTATTCTTTAACAGTTAAGAGTCTCATTTCATCTCACCCCTTGCATCTATTTTGACTTTCAATCTTCCATTATGAAAGGTTCTGGAAATTCACATGCACACTCAAAACCTCACAATGCAGTGCAACAAGGTGACACCTCTCTGTGTGCCAGGTAGGCTATCAAGACCAATAGTGAGCAGGAACCAGGATGTGCTGGCACTGTGCAGGAACCAGGATATGCTGGCACCATGTCATTCGACGGATTCCAATTTCTTTCACCCCTTCCTTCCCTAGAGAGTTATTTCACTGACTTCCTAGTAAGGTAAAGTGCCATGCTAAACTTATTTATTTATTTATTTATTCAATTTTAACTACTCCACCACAACTCTTTCATTAATAAGTCTGCCATTTGGATTTGGAAAAAAGTAACAGTGAGAGCTTCTCTGTTCTTTTTTGCCTTTACTTACCAGGTTGATGAGTCGCCTCATAGCATACTCATGGGAGCAGATGCACTCGCAAGGGTCGTAGCCTCCCTCCGCCATGTCACACAGATGGCATCCACCTTGGAATAAATAAAGTAAATGACTAGGACGCGGGCGAGGAAGCGAAGAAACGCAACTCTTGTCAGTGCTGTCTTGTTTTGTTGTTTCACATGCAAAGATAAAGGGGAGGAGACTGTTCAGTGAGGGACAGTCAGCAGGCATCTTCCGGCATTTAATCCAAGTTTTCGCCTGCAGTGAGAGATCTTTCAATCCGGCTACAGTTTTTACATTTGATACCACAAGAAAAGCTCAGCTGAAAGGCAGTGCATGAAAACTACACTAACGTAATTTTTTGCCACAATAACAAACTAGTGACGTTAGCTACCTTGGAAGGGATTTATCTGAACAAAAATCAAAGCTTATTTCCCATGGGAACGTAGATGCAAATGTCAAAAGGAAGCTTCCACCCACTAACCTCATTTTTTTGCATCGTTATTTGCTAACGTTAGCCTTGCTCTCTAACTAGCTTACATTACATTTGCTAGCTGCTAACATAACCACCTAGCTAGCCATCTTGAGACATCAACTTATCTGTTTTTGTCGACTATGAATCAAAATATGACCCAAAACAGATGTGACAGTAAAGTACAAAGAAACACTACTTACTTGAGCTTTACAGATGTTCAATAAAGCGTTATTAGTACTCCAGGGTGCACTGCTGTTGTTCTGCTGGACCCCTCGCAAACCACTAAACTACCTACACCAACATGTCATCCGCACGGCAAATTCCGACCGTCTGTGTTTTGTTTGACACACGTGAGGGAAACAGCTATTGATCACGCGAGAAATCCGGGAATTCGGAAGAGTTCCACTGGTTTTATCAAATAACTCTTATTGGTCCAAAAGCTTAACGAGCAGGCATTGGAGCCAATCGTAGTTAAGGTACGGGATGACTTCTCGATAGTAAACAAACATTCCAGCTGCCAATCATCCAGCGGCAGAAGAACCGAGTTCCAACATCTGGCAGTTGTGTAACCAAATATAAATATCAGAGACCTCTGTATTACAATGTTCAAACTACAAACATATATACTGATCTGTTTCTAACTTTGCGCATTCCAAAATTCGTTCTGATTTGATACCATGTGAAATTATCCAATCACTTATCAAATTATGAGACTTAATAATTTTATTCTTTGCAAAATGAGAACGAGATATGGAATAGGCAAGATGAGAAACTAAAAAATAGGTGTGCAACCTTGTAAATTTTGGGTACTAAACAACACATGATATAACCTATTGTTCAGTGACACGCGATAAAATTTTGCATATAACCTCTCGTGTTCAAGAAAAAAATGGATTTGTATTAGAAATATATTTTGAGTGAACCATGGGAAAAAACAATAATAATTCGACACCTCTATCCCCCTTTCTCCCAAACCTAATTTGCGTATGTGTGCATGCGTGTGTGTGAGAGAGACAAAATTAGATACATTCATATACAGTCATAAAAGTCAAAAACAATTCAGGTAAATCCCCGTAGAACACTTTAGACTTGCGCTGTATTTTGCCAGTTAAATGCCATCTCATGACAGAATGCTAATCAGATGTTTTTAATAGTAGGAGAAATATCCTGAAGGCAAGGTAAAACAAGCAAATCAACCCCGTTTCACAGCAGAAAATTCTGGTTTTCTCCCTTTAGCTGCACCATCACTGCGCTGTGTATGTTTCTGGAGACTGACGCTGTGCGCTTGCAGTCGACGGTAGCTGCTCGCGGCTTGTTTTCAAAGGGGAGCGGTTTTTGAAGTGGAAAAGCGAGAGGCAGTGAAAGTGAAAAGGGGATCCCTGTGAAAAACATCAATCAGCCACCACAGTCAACAGAGGGAGGCCTGGTCCAGCTAGGTACAGCTTCAAGCAGCAAAGACACAGCCATGGCTAACATTGCGGTCCAAAGGATCAAGCGGGAGTTCAAAGAAGTTCTCAAAAGCGAAGAGGTGTGATGCTGGTTATTTTATTTCAATGTTGTGTCCTTTTTGAAACTGTTTAAGTGGGGCGAAATTAAAATTATTTGCTGTCGTTAAGATAGAAACTAATGTTACCTTTGCTACCGTAGCTAGCCCCCAATGTACTGTTACTGCAGTAGGTCAGGCCCAAATAGAACTTTAGCTAGCTTTAGCTTGATGTCTGGGTGGTTTTGGTCTAGCCGTTCCTGTGTCAGGTGGGTGTGTTCAGGAAACGCCGGGGACTGAGCTTTGTGAACCGCCAGGGCCTCTGTTGCTTTTAACAACTATAAAGCTCACACCCCATAACTACCAGTAATTAACTAAAGGAAAGTACCTTGTATGAACCGTGACAGACATACTGTGGATTTTGCTAACGCTTTCTACGTCAGTTTGCGTCAGCTTGGTTTGGTAATGTTTAGCTAACCGTAGCTTGACAGCTCCTTCACAGCTATGTTAGCCTATGACGTTAGCTGGTCGCTTAACCAGGCTATTTAAAAACTTGCTTATATCAATTTTGTTTTTATCAGTGGTCAAGTAGTGCTAGGATAGAAAGGACGCTGCCGTTAAAAACAATTATTTTGTTGTGGTGGTGTTCCTCAAGGCACACCAGCTCCTTGTTATGGGATAGCACATTTTGCTAGCCTATTAGCAAGCAGACTGTCTGGTTAACTGCCCTAATGTTTCCCAGAGACTAGAGAGTTCCGAGTTTCATATCACAATGATTTGAGTTTTCTAGTTTTTACTAGTAGTATTTAGCACGTAGTACCGAGTACTTATGCCTCCGGTAGCTTCGAGCTTTTGTTTCACATATAGTCATTTGTTAGTCAGAATACACTGTCACTGATCACTAACTGAGATCCTTCAAATCATAAAAAACACAACCTTTATTCATTGTCACTCATTATTTCTCCCTACTTTACAGACGAGTAAAAACCAAATAAAAGTAGATTTGGTGGATGAGAACTTCACAGAACTGAGGGGAGAGATAGCAGGTCCACCTGACACACCATATGAAGGTAGTATGCAGTACACACCTTTGGTTAATGACCTTACATTGTGCTTAGTTTGACTGTTTTATCCTAAAATATTTTGCTGGTTCCCCAGGTGGCAGGTATCAACTTGAAATAAAAATCCCAGAAACCTACCCTTTCAACCCACCAAAGGTATGTGCTCCAATATCTCCCACCCGCTCTGCAAAACTGCTGTCCTTATTCTCATTTCCTTCTTTTTCTGTGTCCCACACACACACACACACACACACACACACATTCACAGTCACTCATTCTAACAGTCTTACAAACGTATACACATGCACACATTCCTCTCCCTTTCCCCTCCTCATCATAACATTTTCATCCAGTAACTTTCAGTCTTGCATCTTTCCCTCTCTTAGGTGCGATTCATCACTAAGATCTGGCATCCTAACATCAGTTCTGTGACAGGAGCAATATGTCTGGACATTTTAAAAGACCAGTGGTGAGTGAGTAACACCTTAACCTTGAGCCCTACATAACACAGTGTTCTAGTGTGTTATGGTCTTGCTCTCACTCCATCCATTCTGTACATCTTTTCATCATCAGCACCTTTAAAGATAAGATGAAATTATTGATTGGAAAATTTTCCGGTGCCCTCATACCCTTCACTCTGCTCTGACCTTCCCCCATCTCCTTCAGGGCAGCTGCTATGACCCTGCGGACGGTGCTGTTGTCTCTACAGGCTCTCCTTGCTGCAGCAGAACCAGACGACCCACAGGATGCAGTAGTAGCCAACCAGGTGAGTGTGTTTCTGTGGGACGGTAATATTGCCCAGCTCTTTCGTATTTGAAGTTAAGACAAAAACAACACTTAAGAAAAAGGGGCTGAATTCTATTTATGTTTAATTGGAGTGACAGATGAAGCACTTCTAGAAGAATAAAACTTTGGGAGCGTTGTCTGTTTTAAGTCTAATGGTGGTCAGTAAACAGTTGTGCTAATGCTGCTGCTGCGCTCTCTCTTCCTAACACAAGTGATCTAGATGGAAGTACAATAAGCACATAATTAGCTAATCTTTGCTCACTGCAACCATCTAAATGTAAATGCTCTCTTTTTGTATTTAAACTGTGAGTTGAGTGTTGTATTTGTGCTTATTGAGCTTGTTCTCTGTACCCACAGTATAAGCAGAACCCAGAAATGTTCAAACAGACGGCGAGGCTGTGGTCTCATGTCTACGCAGGCGCTCCTGTCTCCAGTCCCGACTACACACGCAAAATAGACAAACTCTGTGCCATGGGCTTCGATAAGGTCAGAACTACTTTGTTTTTGTTGAAGATAGACTTTGTTTTGAATATGATATGGCATGATATGGGACAGAATAGCATTGGGGGGTTTGGATTGACGATGTGCTCGTTAGACTGAGCAGGGTTGTCACAGGAGTATCACTGTAAACTAGTCAGTGCCAAAGAGTTTAATCTTAACAGTGCACAATTTATTTATTTATTTTTGCCATGTAAAACCTTCTTTTGTTTCATGTTTCACATAATCTGCATGGATCACATATTGTGTTAAGACAAATGGCAGCCCCCTCTTATCTCCTGTCAAATCATTTCAGTCAGCTTTGCATGCAAATGAGTCCTATGGATTTCACTTGCTAGATGACATCTAATTCTTCAATTTTCCCTCTCTCATTTAGAATGCAGTAATAGCAGCCTTGTCTTCAAAATCCTGGGATGTGGAAACGGCGACAGAACTGCTCCTTAGCAACTGAGATCCAGCCAGGCTTGAGGATCCCCGAACTCCCGTCATCAAAGCATCAACCCTTCCCCAGTACCATTCCACCACTGCCTTCAGTTACACTGAACCCCCACTTACAGCAGTCTAACTGAGCCTTCTCTTGGGAGGGTTATCTCAAGTTTGTATGCTACAAATCCGACACCGATAGCACCACCATCGCCAATATGCACACCACCTTGCTGCCTACCGTCTCTCCCCATCTATCCCTCTATCAATCATGCTACCTTTTTTTTTGACTTTCCCTCATACTTTTAGCTGCCACTAACTTAAAATGTGTCCTTATACTATGCCCCAAAAACAAACTCTTTCCATCATGCCTTTTGTGACCCATCCCCTCCATCATCTTGGCTGTTAAACTTTTTTTTTCCCTTTTAACAAATTTCGTTCCCTGATATTGCAAGGAGTCGAACAGCTGCCATTAACGTGGTGGAATTTCCATTTGGAAAATCAGGGTGAAATGTAAAGGAAGTCGCACATACTGCTCTTGCAAAACATCACCTTTTATTCTTTCAACTAATGTGTCTATTCAGCCGGACTTTGTCCGATTGTTCTTTGTATGGACTTATAATGCTTTAAGGTCTAGCTGGATCAAAATTAGTTGAATGAATAGTGTTTTCCTACATGAGCAGTAGTGGATTTTTCCTGGACAATTTATTAGAGATGCATCACTCGAACACACCTGAAAAGGTTTGGATGTGCTAGGCTGTTTTTCCTGTAGAATTAGACAAGAGCATACAAACATTCTCGTACACCGGCACTCAACACATGTACACAAGGAGAAAGTTATCTGTAAATAGATGTGTAAATTTGAAAATAAATGGGGATATACTTTTTTTCTTACATGGCATTGTAAAACAAATTATTTTAAATATAAACTATGCCTAGTTTACAATTACATGGAGAGATATCTTTTTATCATTTTGTGATCCATGGGTTTCCCCCGAATGTCCTTTTATAATTTTCTCCCCCCAGGATTGTGATTTAGGGGTGGCGTAGCGAATATCCTGGCCCTAAATGGCACGGCAGGGGACAACCAGCTCAGGCCCCTGAAATATCTCAGTCCTTAGGTTACTACATACCACCCTCTCTGCTGCAACCCCCACCCAACCCCCTAACCTTTTCTTGTGACTTTTGATTTCTTCTTGCACGTTTTATGCTGCCTTTAATTTAGTTTGGCCAAATGATGTGGTGATGGGGTGCTGGTTCAATTTAGCATCCCTTTAGTCTGGCGATGATATGCAGAACTAGAAGGACTTCTATTTCTGTGGAAAGAGCCACCCTGAGCCGCTGCCCAGCAAGCCACTAAGCTTGTCCAGTTTGTCATATCCTTAGAGAACCAAAGGCGTTGCTGTTTATTTTATCCAAGTATGTTGCTGGGAAATCTCATTCTGCTCTGAATAGATTCACCTGGCACCAAGACTAGATGAAGCTGGACAAGAAATGACTGAATCTGAATGTTGTTGAGGATCTGAGCTAGCAAATGCTGTGATTTTTTTTTGTTTTCCCCCTCACCTTAGAGCAGTCGGTTTTGACCATAGGCACGTTATTCTCAGCCACAGATTAAGGTTCAGATCTCCCTCCATTGAGCCTGAAGTAAATCGTTAGGAGGGCAAGCAATTACTGATCAGTGTCTGGGGAACTTCTCTTTTTTTTCCTGCCTTGATTCTTCAACACAATCCAGCAGTAGGCAATCAAAACCTTGACCGTATACAGGTGTATAGGTGATGCCCTGTACATCTCAAACAACTTTTCGTACACAGCACTATAAGACAAATGGTTGTGATGGTTGTCATTGTATCATATCTTATGAAGAGTTACGGAGGCTGGAATTCCTCTGTTCTTTAATAGCAACCAGATAGCAGGCCTGCACAGTGTTTCTTAGACATTTTTAATTTTAGGAACATGGACTGAAAAGAACTGCTTAGCATATAGAGAGGTGGGGTATCCATGCATCCTCACACACATTGCCTTTTTCAGACTATCTCCTCCCTCAGCTTGCCCTTCAGCCCTCTCTCCCCCAGCAACCCAGTGGCATACAGTTCAGTGGTGCAGGGGCTGGAAGCTGGCCATCTTTTCCCCCAGACAGTGAACCGTTTCCAACCAGAGCCAAATTAAATGTTCGCGTAGTCAGGGGTGGAATGCAGACACCATTTCCTTCACTTGTAAATAGTCAGGTTCTTGATGAAGAGCCTTAATCATTATCACTAGAGTGCACCATTGATGGCTGGATCTATATTTTGTAAGAAAAAGAAAGGACAAAAAAAGGAAAGAGGCTCCCTTCTCCCTGATGTTCTCACCATGTACAATATTGCACGATGACAAAGCATAGAAAAAGGGGTTGTTGCATCTCGGTTTCTGTTTGGATTGAGACTTATTTTCTTCTCTTTTGTTTCTTCTCTGGAAGCAAGCATCAGCAGTTCAAAGCATGGTTATTTATTGTGACAGTGTCATGTTTCTTTGATTAAAAAAAAAAAAAAACTTGGAAAATCTGAGCCTTTGTCGTGCGTCTGTTTGTTGTGAAAGCTCGGTCCTTTTCAAGGCACGGGGATCAAGACAAATGCTCTACACAAGAACATCTAAAAGCATTTATTTTCTGGAAAAAGAAAATTAAATATGATCATGAGAATAAACATACTTTAACTACATCAAAAATAAGTCATTATCAACACAACCCTTAAGGTTTCCACTCATTCAATGCGTAACAGCGGGCTTTACCCTACAAAAACCTGACAGAAAAAGAAAAGTACAAAAAATATTCAGTTGTAAAAGATGACAAAAGCTTGGACACATACCTGTATAGTAATTTATGATCTGTATGCATTCCAAAGTGAAGTACTGTTAAATACTTCAGCAGTAAAAAAGAAAAAAGCAAAATTATGTAATTCATATCCAGCTCGATTCAGACCCCCTGACCAGTCCGGGAGAATGATAAAGTGAGAAGAAAAGAGCTTGGGTTAAAGTCTCCAGAGTTCATTGACAGTTTCAATATTTCCATCAGCAAACTGGAAATGAATCAAAGGCCTTTAAAAACATTACAGGAGGCAATAAAGATGCCACCAGGAGTGTCTACCTGGCCTCGTGACAGAACTATAACCAAAATACAGCACAAAAGTTAGAAACTTCAACATCCCAAAGTTTATAAAATTGATGTCAGCAATCTCTAAGGGGGAAACAAAGGAATATGGGGTTTAATTTGAGAGTTTGTCTGTTAAATGCACAAATCTTGCTATGATGTTCCCATACTCTACCCATCTCTTGCAATTTTAAATTCTCAAGGATATTCCAAGTTCAGTTGAGGAGTCATGTGGGTATATACAAATACTAAAAAGTAAAACAGGTGAGCAGAAAGCAAGCCCGAGGAAAAACAAAAACTATTGTGCAATAGAAACCACCGAAGAGGAAGAGGTCAGGAGACATACAGTAGGATTTTCCCAGGGAATTTAATAAGCAACAATCATAACCAGATTAAAACGTTTGTAAAATGTCCATCCTGTTTTCTTTTTTTTAAAAATGGCTCCACAAAAGAAGCAAAGAGCAACGAACACAAAGGAAAAAATAACATGTTTTTTGAGAGTAAGATCTACATACACTGAGCTTCAAATCATTACTACAAGGTGTTTAAAACCTTCTAGGATGTCAGTGGTGTGTGTTGTTTATGTGTGTGTGTGTGTGTGTGTGTAGGCGTGTACATGAACGTGTGTAAGAAAGGTCCATCGTGTCCAGAAGAACTTTTAGAGTCAGAGGAGCATGTGTGTGGGGTTGGAGGGGTATCAGGAAAGTCTGGCCCGTTCTCTACAGTTTTGATCTCGCCTTCGTCCATTTCCTCTTTACCTGAAAGAGAAAAAGATTGCAAACAGTGTAAGGGAAATCATCTTTTTCATGCTGTCAATTGACTGTCATAAAATGTATATTAATCTAAATCAAATGCCAAGAAGCAAGTGCCTGGTCTTGTTCTGTCAAAAGGTCAGCATCTTATCTTTCCAATACCTAAAAACTGTAAAAGGAGTTCTGGCAAAATGAAGTTCCTAAGGTTGTGATTGGTGCAGTGATCTTATGCCACTGTTTTCAAATCTGTGTTACTGCAAACCCTAGATATTCTTCCTGTATTTTTAGGACCAGCATAGACCATCACTAGTCACATTTTCACAGCAGGGCCAAGTGAAGCTGGAAAGGGCCAAAGCAAACGTTTAGATTTGTAGAATGAGACCAAATGAATTATTCATTTATTATAACCTCTAACCAGCCAAGACAAGTCATCCCTTTTTGTTAGAGCATGTAAATTTAGTTGTGTGAGGTAACTGACTGACAGATAATAAGACCTGGGCAGCCTTATTTGGCCCTGCAGTGGAAACCAGACTACAGTATTTAGGGATATCCTGGACTAAACCAACTCACTACCACAGTGCTCGTCTTGTCTCCGCTGATGAGCTCTCCCTGCCTGCCAGAGGGCGCTCCCCTGCCCGCAGACTCAGTCTCTCCCTCACTGTACGAGGCCGACCAGACTGCACAGCTGGTCTGTCCCCGCAAGATCGAGTCTCTCTCTCTGTCCTTCCTGCCAGAAGTCCCAGACTCCGGGCTGGACTCCAGCTCTCTCTCAGTGTCGCCCTCACTGCCCAGGAGCGGGGCGACTCTCCCTAACGCTCTCCCTGACTCCTCCTTTCTCACTTTACCCTTCTCTCTGCTCAGGCACGGCCTCCTGCTGAGAGAGAAGAGCTGACTTCTGAACAAAGTGGAATCTCAGCATTAGATCATTTAGCACTTGGCAAACAGAGACAAACTGGATCCTCTGACCTTTTCTGACTTCCCCTTGTTTGTTAATTCTCATGCACACCTAATAAAACCGAGCTGCTCATTTATTATCTTTGTACACAGTAGAGATTTCTGTGCAGCAGTTTAAACTTTGTGCAGTATATTTGGTAGTGAGTATCGCTTTGAGGAACTTGACTCTGACTTTAAGGAACTGAACTGACTTACAGTAGAGAAATGGGTCACACCGGTAACTATGGAATTTACACAAAGTTGTCGCTGACAACTTGTAAACAAATGTTGGGCTTTTCGTGTATTTTTATCCATGACAATATTAAAATGATCTCTCTCTGCCAAATGCAGCTTAATGTATTTTTTTCATTGGCAAATTCATTCACTCAAGCAGGTGGTGTATTCTGTCTTTACTTCCTTTTTTCCCATCTTTTCTCATCATCTTCCTCTCTCTCTGTCAGTATCCAACCACTACATTCTGGCCCCTTTTCTTCACCTGCTGCTCTCCTCTCCACACGTACCTCTGCAAGTCAATCTGTCTCTTCGTCCCTTCATCCTTCTGCTGCTGCTGTTTTGACATCTTGATGTTGATTGACTCTGCCGATGGGTCGGAGGTGTCGGCCGCCCTCTTCCTGCCTCTGCCGGCACCACCGCCTGCTGCCGCCCCTACCTCCTTTTCACCTGCTACAGGGGAGGCGGTGGCTGCCGACTTTGGTGGGCGGCCGCGCCGTTTTATGGGAGATGCTTCTGTTGTGGCGTCAGGGGCCGCATTCTGACCTGCCTCCTCCTGAGAGAGAGCGAGAGAGACGGAGGGAAAATAATTAAGATACTAAACAGTACATGTGGCAATCACCTTATGGGAATAACAAGGTCTTACTGTGGATGCGCTTCAGTAACCGTAAGCGTTCATCATCAACATCCGTCAGTCCTGTTTGAACTTACCTTCTTCCCATCTTCGTTCTTGATGACGGGGTTCTCGTTGTTTTCCTGTGCTCTGCTCTCTGATGACTCTGTTGCAGCATTACTGTTACTACGGGAGAAAGTTCAAGATCACACAAATGTAGTTAGCAACCAGACAAGTGAATACAGCTTACTGCTATCATTTTAGTACCATTATACTGCGCATGTGGGAGTCCTTTTTCGGCCCTGGTCGTCTGTGTGCGTGCACGTGTGTGTGTGTGTGTGTGCAGCACAAGTCAGCAGCTTTGATCTGATTTGTAGCAAACTTGGTGAAGTGTTAAAGGTCAGGAAAGGAAGAAATGATGTGGTTTTTGGTCCAATGCTAGTAAAATATTTTTAATGGCCATATCAATAAATTGGTCAGAGATATGCATATGGTTACTATTACACACTAATATAGAGTCACATCTGACCTTTCTATTGGTCACATGACTTTTGACCTTCAGTGACTCTTTGTTTGTTGCAATGCAATTGCACTTCTCTGATTTAATATTGATTAAATACTGATTTAATACTGTATATGTAATAATCTTGCATTAAACCTAAAGAAAACAAAATCTGAGTTATAAGACACAAATTCCACAAAGTCCACAATCAGTATTCTCTAAAAGTGTGTGTGATACAGTGGAAGAATCCCTGTGTGTGTGTGTGTGTGTGTGTACCTGTTCTTAATGTTGGCTGTGGAGCTGAGCTGGGAGTTGGAGTTGGTGCTGGCGTTGCTGGCTGTGTCTGAGCTTGTGGTGGTCTTAGTGAAGATCCTCCTCCCTGGTACTGTCAGAGGCTTGTTCACAGCTGCCAGCACTGGAGGAGGCTTAGGCTGCACAGAGGAGGGGAAGAGGGAGGATATGTATGGAGAATTTGTGCTCAAACATCCACAGTTATTTATCCAAATGATGTGAGGAAAAAAGGTTCAGGATTCACTGCATCACTAACAGCTCTCTGTGTGTCACTGCTTTGACAAGTACGTCTACTTGCCTTACAACACCTCAGTCCACTTGGGCTGATGACACTGAGTTTCAAGGAGTTAACACCAAAACTTTCATATGGACGCTTTTAAGAGAATCCTTTCATATTTCTCATTATTTTATAGAAATTAATTTGTAGAATAGAAATTAAATTAATCTAATGAATTTGATTAAACTATCTCTATAAAATGTCTACGGCTTCTGACTCAACAAGACTAATAAAAACCAAAGTGTTCTGCGTTTACCTTTCCAGTGAGCAGCACTTGTCTCATCTCTGCAGACAGATAGTCTTTATCATTTTTAAAGTCCTGTTAAGAAAAATGACAAGAAGGGAGATTTAATTAGCATAAGACTGCTAAAATATGTAAATGTTACACAAAGGCAATTGGTTCCCATTCATACGATGCATAATGACAGTGTTGTTGTTGTTGTGTGTGTGTGTGTGTGTGTGTGTGTGTGTGTGTGTGTTTGTATCCTGCCTTGTCCTGCATGAGGAAGAACTTGGTAGGTAGGACGGGGTCTTTTGGAGATTCCAGGTGGCACGCAGTGCTCTTGTTGGCAATGACGAAGAGAGCGACATCACACACGATATACAGCTTCTGTAACCACAGCAACACAAAACACCGTTAGGGCAGTTCTTAGGGTTATTTTGCCTTCAGAGTTATTCTTATTCTTTCATATTTATTCATTTCAAAATGAGTGTACGTTAAATAGTGTTGTGTTTGTCATGTTTTTTCTCTGTCTGTGGACTTCCCTCCTTGGCCTTAGGGTTATCAGGCTTGTGAATGTGTTTTTTTTTTTGTCCTGGAGAGTGTGTGCATGTGCATGTGCATACCTCATTGGCCTTTGCGTCATCAGGACACTGTGCATCCTTGGTCTGTTTGATGTTCTCCACCATCTTTCTCAGAAATGCGTGGCTGTTGTTCTCATTCTTGGTCATCAGCACCTCCAGCATGAACCACAGGCACCTGAACACGCACACGCACACGCACACGCACACGCACACGCACAGATGAATTACAACTATTATCATCAGTGTGTATTTTTGCAGGACTGTGCTTTTTAGGCTGAAATGTCCTCACAAAGACATAAGATCCTCTGAACTGAGTGCTTTTTCTCAGCTTTCATGTTGATGTTATGGAATGATTTCAAAAAAAGCCCTCAGAAGCCAAGTATCAGCCATGTGTGTACACTCACTCCTTGATGTCTTTGAGCTGTTCATATTCCTGTGGCTTTGTGAAGTCGGGGTCATGGGCCAGCAGGTGGATCATATAGGGGACCACATACTCAGGAAGGAGGGACACGAGTTTTTCTGGAGAGACAAAAAACAGTAACACCCATTGTTTATCCTTCCACACGACCCAGTTTGATGCGGCTATGATTTTTTTATGGTCCAAACTGCTCTCCAATCGAGAGTACATATCAAAATCTTCAGGCTCCACTCTGTAATGAGGTCAGCAGCATGCAGTTATGTCACCATAATATTTTCAGTGTAAAAACATGCACATATTTACAAGTGTTAAGAATTCTGGACTAACCATGAGCGAGTGGGTTTTGCTTGATGTACTCTCTACGGACGGAGATGTTTTTGAGGAGGCACTGTCGGGCGTGGGCGCGGCGCTCCTTGACCGGATCCTTAGCGCAGAGGGCGAAGACGGCCAGATACTCCAGCGGCAGCAGCAGTTTGACTAGAGCCAAGTGCAACTTCTGGGCAAAGATCTGACGGACCTGGTAGCACTCGTCCTGCACACATGAGAAAAGATGCACAAGTCTTAAAAGATTATAGTAAGAAGCAGAACATCACTTGTACGGCAGAAAGTGTTTTTAAAAGATGAAAGTAAACGAGCAGTAGAGGGAATATATTACTGCACAAAAACACTACATTGCAGACAAACACAGCGCAGACTGACATTGATAACGAGGCCACAGAGCTGGAACTGTTCAGGTGTGATGATATCATGGTAACAGGGCTCCTGGGCCAGCTTCATGATGGCTCCACCTGCAGCCAGCCTCAGGCGAGACATGTCTGATTTACTGCAGGGAGGAACAAATTACAGGAGGGAGAGGAAACAAAAACATCAGCATCAAATTAGGATCAAAATCAAAGAATCAAAACATTTACAGCTGGCATCTGAATGCACCCCTATGTGAATCTATTATACATTTCTAGTTGAATTTAACCCCATAATCTGCTTTCAGCAAACAGCACAGTGGTCTTCATTCCCACAGCTACCTGATCTTCTTCTGCTCTGTGAGGTCGCCCTCGCTGACGAGCATGGCTGACAGCAGGCGCAGGGTGGAGTTGGCTGACTTGGACTGGTTGTTCTTCATTCCCAGTAACCAGCGCACCAGCAGCTTGATCGCCTGCACCTGAAGGAGTAGTCACAATAGAGACTGTTTAAGAAAGTTGTGCTTCTGCATTTTTAAGGACAATGGTTTTATTTTTACTACAAAGATGCAAACCACAAATGAATATTTAGCATCAATGCATGATCAGGACTTTTTTATTAATTGTCAACTTGCACTGAAGAAAACATGCGGCAAAAGGGACTAATGCGAATCATTCAGCAGATGCAGGATAGACTAGGGGGTGAAAACAAGCCAACAGGTGTGTGTGGCTCTTACCTTAGCTAGAACCTCAGGTGAGACTTCCTCATCAGTCGTCCACAGCTTTCCGTTCTTGTTCCCCATTGACTGAAAACACAGAGGCACATCACAGTCTTGTTCTCACTCTTTATATCTACACGGACTTCTGTAGTCTTGTTCTCTGGACTGTTTTGTGTATATGTATTAGCAGCTGTAAATAGGTATATGTGACACTGCAATTCAACCATATGTGAGTGTTTCAGTGTGTCATTCATAAGCTAGTCCTTGACAGTGAAGTTGGCCACAGTGGACTTCATGTATGCCTGCGTGTGCCTACAGTGCAGTTTGATCCTCATCTCCACCCACCCTGTCATTCATAAGCAAGTCCTTGACAATGAAGTTGGCCACAATGGACTTCATCGGCGACGCAAACTGATCCGGGGCCAACATGGAGATGTGGCCCAGGGACACGAGGGGGGTGATCAGCTGCTCTGGGACGTCTGCGTTCAGACTGCGAGACAGAGGCTGAGGAAGGGAGTGGATCGAAGAGGAAGAGCGATCGAGACAGAGAGGTCAAGAAAAGATGAGACACAGGAAGGAACGAGAGGAGACAAAGAGAAAGATGTGAAATGTATGTTGAAATAAAAAAAACACTAATTTTTCTGTAGTATGAAGTACATCCTGGTTAGAAAATGAGGTTAGAAGGTGAGGAGGTTAGAAAATCATCATCTTTACCTCAAAAATCTGTGCCAGTTGCACTTCCTTGTTGTTGAAAATGGCGTGGATGCAGTGGACAGCCTGCTTGGCCTGGTGGGGCGTTCCCCGCTTGGCTTTCTGATGCAGGATGGGAATCAGAGTCCTGACAGACACATGGAGGAACAGATGTTGAGAGGGTCTATGCACTGTGAGCACAATGGTTATATGATTCAAAACTGGACAGGACAAATTCTTTGTCTATATTATCATTTGTACATATTCATTGTAAAGTCGAGTGTAATTCTACATCTCTCCATTCATCTCTTACGATCTTATCTGTTGCAACTCTGTCTCAATCTTCTGCCCTGTGTTTCTGAAGATCTGGATGGCTGCCTCAGCCACCTTGTCATCCTCCATCTTCAAACACTGCAGCAAGGACTCGTAGGTCTCTGCTGAGTGGAACGCAGTGGGGTGGGTGAACGACAGGACCTGGAAAGAAGCAAGGGAGAGCAGTTGAGATGATTCAGCTTTTTTTTCCCCCCACTGCTTCCTCCACACAGCCTCCTTGCTTTCCCATGCTCTCTACCTTGAGCAGTTCCAGGCCAGAGCGGATAGCCGTGTCAGGAGTAACTCCCTCCTCGTCGTCATCAGCCGTGCCCTCAATGGACTTGTTCAGTAGCTTCACCAGAGCACTGGAAAATAAAAAACATTGTGAACAGTTGCATCCCCATATTAAACTGATGTTGTCCCATATGTGCCAATTTAAGAATTTTAGTACTATAAATTGTCACACTGAACAAAATAGCATTTATAAAACACAACAGAATAAACTGGATTGAGAAACTTGAACACTAGGAGTCATTCAGTGTGAGTGTTTCCCCTCTCATGGGGTTTTTCCATTCAGCAGAATGGGTTAACCTGTTCTCTGTCTGAGGGTTGCAGTTACACCAAACCACCAGTAGGTGTCTCACTGAATGAGAAAAGCCTGCTGTTGACAGTGTTACACAATCACACTGGGACACAGGGGGAGTACATAAAGCTCTCCATCACTGGGATAGTGGAACATGTACTGCCTGTGTGTCATTCTGTGACCGTGAGAGACACTTACATCTCATCTTTTTCAATTAGAATCAAAATCCACTATGGCCCATTTTATTCCAAGGGTATACATAAAATGTAGTAAAACATGACCTGCTATGAAATTGAGAGAATGAAACCTAAATTTCAGTACTTGCTGTGTCTGACCCGGTGTGTTTTTACTAACCTGATAGCCTCGGAGTCGATGTGGACGGGGGCGATGCGCTCCAGCAGGAATTTGACCATTTCCAGGAAGGGGTTGGTGGGTTGTTTGGGGAACGTCAGCTTCCGTGTGATCTCCCTCTGCACAAGGCAACCATGAACCATTAATATCATTAGTGGATATGTGTGAATAGTTTTTCATATTGTTGCTGCATTCAATTGTAAGTCAAAACTTGGGATTTCTGACTTCCTGGTTGGACAAATCAAACAGAACGACCTTTTAAGCGTGGAGTCAGCAAGTTTTTTCAACCCTATGTTCACAACTTGACATCATAACAACATGGCTGTCCACAACGTCAATGATAAAAATATGTTCTTTTTAATCCTGCATGCCTTTAAAAACACTATGCTTGATGCCATGCCATGCATGCCATGTTTTGAATTATTTAACATATCAGTGCGGTAGATTATTTCAATCCATGAAATTTAAAGCCAGTTGTTATTCGCCGTTTTCAATGTTTGCTGTTAACATTAGCAAGCCTGTTAGCATTAGCAAGCATCCACGTTTTTCTCATCTTTAAGCTTGAATGCATGCATGTCAGTAATGACTTCCAACCTCCCACATCAGACCATAATTGAACGCAGCAGGTACATGGTCGCTCTAAGACAATTTCCTCCTCAGGAAGTTTATTTAACACACATTTAATCTCTTACTTATGACCCAGAGCTAATTTATGTCCTCACAAGCACAACAAGGGCTGTCACAATACAGATTTTCACTACACCATTATCGTGACCAAAAGAGCTCATGGTAGCAAAATTATAAGAATGTTTACAGTCTGTAGCAATAGTCTGCAACCCTAGCTGTGCAAAAGCATACATAAAGTACAATTACACTGTGAAAAGGCATGAATATGTATTATTGACATGATATCAGTGTTTCAATTTTTAACTATCATAGTTGTCAATACCGGTATATCGTGACACCCCCAAGCACAACACTGGAAGTACGTGTGTAAGCATTAGAGAGAAGTATATGTTTGTTAGTGAGTGAATGTACAAGTTGTGTGTGTTTGATGTCGGCGTGCTCTCACCACACAGAGCTCGGCCTGTTTGCAGGAGCAGGTCGGGCTGATGAGCGTCTCCAGCTGCACTCTGAGCTTCTCATCCTCACCGAGAACCTGGTTGAACTTCTTCATGAAGTCCTGGGCCTTCCCTGCGTCCGGCAGGTTCTCTGGAGAAGTAATTATGATTAGTGAGTCACACACATTAAGGAGAAAGATGTAAAAGATGAATAAATGACTAAAGTGTTTAGTGGGGGTGTAACAATTCATTCACTGCCTCGATGCATCAATTATAAATTCTGTCGATTCAACTGCCTAAAAGAAATAATAATCAGTTGATCTGACTTTGTCCTCAATCGAATGTTAGCTGCTGAAAAAAAATACTATAAAATGCTTTGAAAAAAGACCAAACATTTTGATAGCATTTTTGAATAATGTTAAAGTTGTTTTCACAAAGATTACATTATTGTCTGTTTATTTAATCGGCATAAAACTTTGGCTAAAAGGACTGAACTGAATTGTTAACCTGAATCAAGATCTTCAACCTCAAATGGAACTGAATTGTTCTAAAAAATCATCAACCAGTAAATTGTGAATTGAATCTTTGTTTTGATTCTCATTCCTATTGTACAGAATAGTTCAAGTTTTTATTCGTCACATACATATAGTCAGGACAACAGCAGTGAAATGCTTTCCCGCTACAAAGCACAGAACAAAGAGTATCTTGATCAAAACATCCAAGTTACAGCAGCGTGTGTGTTTGTGTGTGTTTGTGTGTTCAACCCACTGGCAATAGTCATCAGCTTCCCAAACATGGCTGTGTTATTGGCCTCAGACTGCCGGGAGAGAGAGAAAAGATCAGAGGTCACAGAAAATGCAAACAGTGCCTGGAGACTTAGATCTGTGTGTGTGTTTGAGGGAAGAGGGGAGATGTTGGTTTGTGTATGTGTGTGTGTGTGTGTGTGTGTGTGTGTGTTGTGTGTAGACTCACCACTGGCAGCTTGTGGAGGTCCAGCAACTCTCTGACGAGGCCTCTGAGCATGTTCTGACACTTCCACATCTCATTCAGAGCCCTGGGAGGAAAGAGAGAGACATTTGAGGAAAAAAAAGGGAGGATAGATGACAAAAGAGAGGAGAAAACACAAGACTTCTCTCTTCTACAGTTTACATGTAGATATTTTATTGAACTTCCCACTTCATACTTTGTTTTTGTTTTTGTTTTTTTAAATATTATTTGTATGTTATCTGTATTTCTGTGTATTCACTGCTATGCTCGTCTGTGAAAACACCTTGAAATGCATTAGTATGAAATGCGCTTTATAAATAAACTTGAACTTAAAAAGCTGCTTGTGGTGCTTGTTAAGCTGTTTGCACTTATGTGGAGTTATTGTGAAGTGCAGCTTGCCGGTGTGTGGTTTCGGGTTTTGCAGGGCAGTCGGCGTGTAGTTATTATGTTGTGGTACAGTGTGTTTATGGGCTAATGAACAGCTATTGACACCATGACTGTACAAAATGTTGGTTCAGACATGCAGGTCGGTGTTTATGTGGAGGATCTGAGACGTGGGTGGGTGTTTAGTTGAGGTTTACTGACTTGACGGCGTTTGTGTCCAAGCAGGCGTACAGGTAGTACAGACACTTCATCTTCTCCTCTGTGTCAAGACTGTGAGGGACCATATACTGGGCAAAGATCTTCTCCACTAATAACCTGCGGAGTGTGGGAGGGAGAGAGTGAATGAAGGGGGGGGAGTCAAAGCACAAATGTGGAAATCCTAATAATGGTGCTGCACTAAAAGATTCCCGGTTAATCAGTGTAGATCTGTATTTTCATCACTACAGTTAACTGGTCTATTACACTCTGTTCTATCACAGTCATTTCCATTTTCCCTGTCATTTCCCTCTACAGCTAATCATTAAACACAAGGTACCAACTGTAAAAGTAGCTACAGTTATTACTGTGTGTACTCACTTGTCATCAATGCTGTTCTGGTAGTAAATGTGCAGCAGCTTGTCTTTGATCCAGCTGATCTTCAAGGCTGTCTCCTTCCCTGCCTCATGGTGCAGACAGTATTTCTTGTAAAGCTGGGCCAGGCCCATCATGGCCTCCTTACGCACGCGCCACTACAAAAGGAGGGAGGACATTCGAGAAGAAAGACACGGATTTAGCTTTCTTGTGGTATTGTGGACACAATGTCGGTGCAGGGTTGAATTCCAGCACCGCTTTATCTGATCATGAACTTGAAGCATGTTACATTTTTCTCACTGTAAAAGCTGCACAATGATGTGATTTAGATATAATCAGAGACTGAGGAGTTATACTTGTCTCCAACGCCATGGTTACTGACATTTGGACTGAGCTGGCTTAATTAAAATTAAAAATTCAGGAGCTAAATGGACACACCGTACCAGTACCCAAAATGCCTCGGATACACTGCCCACATGGATATAACAGATTTCTGTATGAGTGACGCATGGGGTGTGTGTGTGTGTGTGTGCATGTCTCTCTCACCCTCTTGTCCAAGGTCCTTTCCCGCACGAAGCCCAACAGCTGGTCATTGACCAAGTTGAGGTCTTTCTTTCCGGCGTTGATGATGGTGACGATGACATCATGACGGATGGCCTCCTCTGGGTCATGGGAGCGCACCTTCAAGTACTCTGTTTGGAGAACAGCGAGAAGGGAATGAGATTGGGTTTTTGTAGTGTGCATATGTGAAAGAGAAGAGTTGGAGAGGAGAGGGGATAAAGCCAGAAAAACTTGAACACACACCTGTGAGGTCTCTGGCCAGGTCTGGGTGGTTCATGAGGCAGTGGCTGGCAAACTTGACACACTCCAGCCGCACAGGAACATGGATGTCGTTGAACCTGGAGTGGAAGATAAACATCCATTCTTAAATTTAATATCACGCCGGAGAGAACGAGAGACTTCACAAGTACAGATGAGCGTGTAACTGTTACTTTAAAACATCACTTTGCGTGTTTGTGTGCATGTCTGCACCGGCACACGTGTGTAACTCACCGTCCTAAGAAGCACTGCCACAGAGGTCTGTTCTGCGTGGCCAGCTCAGAGTCTTTGGCCCCAAACAATTTAGCTAGCAGCCGAACCACAGCCAGACGCTCCTCGCCATCGTTGCTCTGCAAACACATAACACACAGAATTACTTGGTGGCCTTGTGATAACTGGGCTAACATCTTGCTTTGTAAACATCTAACCTTTTGAAGGGTGCTTGAACATAACCATGAATCCCTACCAATTTTAGTGTCCCATGCGTCATTCTGTACCTGACCTATCGCAGACTGACAATGCAACTGTGTCAGCGTGGAGGTGCAGACCAGAGGGGGGAGTCGGTGAATACAAGTGTCGGTAATGCGGTGACAACAGGGAGACGGGGGAGTTCAGCGACCGCAAAAAGCACTAATAAGATGTTTAAAATGAGGCGTGTGTGTCGGCAAATGAAAGTGCTGCTTACAAGGTGCAAAGTGAAACTGTGGTGGGCCGCCACAGTTTGATACATTAATGGGAAACCCTGCAGCGCTTAGCTGTCCCTTGAGGGTGGCAAGCGGAAAAAGGCTATTATTATTCTATTACTAGCACTGCCTCACAAGGAAAACAAATGAAAGACAAGCAAAGAGCTGTACTTGAAGCTGCAATATGCACATTTTTGGCTATTTAAACAGCTAAATTACATATATTATCTTTTTGTGTCCATCTGCGACCTTGTGCATGTGTGACTAAATCCTCCTGTTTGAGTGAATTTAGCTTTTCAATGATACTCAGGGTGTTTTGGGTGTACCATGTGCTGTGGCAGGTGTCCTACAGGTGCAGACAGCGATGCGCTGGTCTGTGGATAATAACGTGAAGCCAGCAGCCACAGCACAGGAAGTGGTGACAACTGCAGAAAGCAGTAAGTAACAAAATAATTGTACAGCTTAACGTGTAGCTGGCAAAAAAAAGACTGAAAATCGTTTTGTTTTTTTTTAACACTGCAGGTTGTCCAAATTAGTCATCTGCTTCTTTAACGTCTGTGTTTGCAGACGCAGGTTACCTCAGCCTCGGGCAAGATGCCATATCAAGGTAGATGGCTCATCAAGATGACTGACAAGTGCTGAGGTGTGAACTTGCCCAACAGAGTGAGGAGAGTGGAACGAAAAATACATATTGCTGACTCAAGGTGAAATGCTGCGTACTGTAACTTTAAACCTGGTTGTTTATCCTTTTCCTGTCAATATTTTATACTGGAGATTCTGCTGACTGTAGAGTCAACAGGAAAAAAAATTAAGTTGAGCTCATGCTATAAATATTATACAGTTGACTCTATGGTCAGGATTGATTTTTTTCAGTAGAGGGTCAGCAGGGAACTGGTCTGAAGTGAAGTAAGATGAAGTGAGATTATGCTAAAGCTGCTGTTTGGTGAATGGAAAGAATTTGAGTGAAAATTTGAACGGCAGCAGCTACCACCCCTCCTTCCTCCCTCCCTCCCTGCTGAACTTCACTCCTGCCTCCAACTCTCTCCAAATCCACAAGCACACACATGCACACGGCCAAAACGCTCACAACTACACGCAACATGATCGATGTTCTGAAATACACAGCAAACTGAAATAACAAAGCTGATTTTATCTGTCCAACATAAATTCTGCTCACTCAGCATCACTTCTGAAGCCAAGTCCCGTAGCTCTCATCATCGCTGAAACACACATTCACTGTTTATTCCAGATTTATCTGCAGCTCAATCTAATTCCTTTGTTGCAGCTTCCTCTTCATTCTTCCTTCGTTCTGGCTGTTTGCCTGTGTAAGCTCTCTTTGGCAATGAAGGAATAGGAAATTTCTCACAATATGATGGCCTTTATTCTGCCATAACTCTGTAAAGTCGGTTTCCAAAGACTGAACACAGAGGTTGGCTATCCTGCGTGTGCACCACAGTGTGCACTTGATAGCTGCTTGATTAGAGACAAATGGATTTTTGCCAATCACAACACAGCCCCTGGAGCAGACACAGAGACCTGATTTTCCAGCACGTTTTTTTATGAATACTTGTTGCTATATAATCAAAATTTCCCCACATATGATAAAATTGTGTTGAGAGAGACTTGCCTGCAGCAGCTTTAAAAGGTGACTGTGTGTGTAAGTGTTTGTTTAACCTTGAGTTTGAACTCCAGCTGAGGCATGACAGAGGTAAGCAGCAGAGGGTCGATGGCGAACAGTTCCTGGATCAGGTCGAAGACGTGCTCCGATAAGTCGCTGACTGATGACTTGCCCATCACTAACACCTGGTTGAAGAACTGCGGAGGGTAAAGAGGACAAGAGATTGAGAGAAATACTAAATTTAACGAGACAAGGACAGAGAAAGATTTAGACTGACAGAAAAAGAAAGAGAAGAGAAGAAATATGCAGATAGCAGAACAAATTTGGCTGGTACTCACATTAGCAATGCATGTCTCTATGGTCTGGACGGTCCTCTTCAGCAGAGTCTTGGCTAGATCATATGCTTGCTTGTTCAGATTCTGGACAAGAAAGAGACAAATACATTTTAGTTGACTGACTGTGTGTGTAAAGGTTTAGCATCAGCTGCACATTGCACACTTTTCTACAGACATTCATTGACAGGATTCAAAGATGTTGCTCAGTGTTTATTATAATAAATACAAAAATAAATGTTTGAATCCAGAAGCTGACTCATTTTGTGCATTGTTGATTTTTTATAGCCATTTTTGCTATGAAAACATTTATGAAGGGTGCCAATAATTCTTGAGTTGACTGTTTGCATCATCACAAAACAGCAGTGTTAGATGTTCCAGGCCTGCATAGGAATGCTGTCTATATATGCATATGCATGTATGTAAATGTATGTGTATGTGTGTATGTGTGTGTGTCCCACCTTGTGTGCAGGGATGAGGTTGATGAGGATGGTATCCAGCAGCTCCTGTGTGACTCCGTCTCCCTCCATGATGATAGAACTCATCAGGTCCATCATGTGCATCTGCACCTTCTGATTATGGCTATTACTGAAGAGGAAGGCAGAGGGTCATTAGAGACAGAGACCTTGAGTATTAGGAACAGTGAAACATGCAGGTATGAAGAAAGGGAGGAAGCAAGAAAGCAAAAAAAAAAGAAAAAAAAAAGAAAATTTGAAAACAAACAAGTGTTGCTGAATATGACCCCCTTCACACTTAGCCGTAACATGGGTCCTGGCTGATGACTGGACTGTAATTTAATAGCTCAACCACGCATGAAATATAGGTAGACTGCTTAAGATGCACTGATGATCCGAAGTGTAAAAGAATAGCGTCTCAAATCTGTGTACTACATGAAAAGAAATAAGGATCCAACTCACAAGTGCACCCAAAACAGCTTGGATATTAACATACTAATAACATACTTGGATAAAAACAGATCTAACACTATTCAAAAAGTCAATACTCTTGGATGGGGAACAAATGAAGGGAGTAAGTGGTCTTAATGTGTTTCCTTGAGATGTATTTTAATGCCAGGCGTGAACGTAATCCAGCCAAATCCTATCAAGACACAATACGGATATGAGACACGTTAATGTCAGGTGTAAAAGGCGGCCTGGGTGAATATAATGAGTTAATTCAATGGCTACCAAAAGGGGTTGTTGTGGTGCATCAGAAAGGACAAAGGACTGAAAGATGAAGAGGGAAAACAGCATGAGGGTCATTAGAAAATGGAGAGATGACATAGAGGCAGGACGCAGCAGGAGGAGTCGAGGGCCTTACTTGATGACAGAGAAGAGCGTTTTGAAAAGCTGGATAAAGATTTCGTTACAGTCCTCCAGCTCAAAGCAGATGTTGTAGGACTTCACCCACGCCAGGTTCTACAGCGAAACAACAGGAAATCAAACACGTTACAGCTCCATTTCTAATCCTCATCACCTGTTACCTAGCCCCCACTTTCTAAACACAAACACACCAGAGAAAAAAATATGAGCACCTGTTTTCCTGTATCCTTACACCACACCTGATTCCTCACCCCTCCCTCATTTCTTCTTCTTACACAATTTTCTCTGGCAGTGCAGTTACCATTTCCCCCTTTTCAGTCCTTCTCTAACCTCTCATGTTGTTACACCTCCAGCAGACAATGAGTGTTTTACTGGTGTTACTCCATTCACCTCCCTACACTTTCAGCCCCCCCCTTCCTACAAATCAGTCAATTCAAGTCACTTTTATGTCACATTTATGTAGCACAACCTCATACACATTAGTGCCTTACCTCCAGCAGATAGAAGTATCTGTTAAACTGGGGGCTCTTGGTGTCTTCCAGTCCCTTTAGTTGTCTGGTGATGAACAGGAAGATATCCTGGAGACAGGAAAAGATTTAAGAGGCATGCTGAAACCTGAGGCATTTCACTGAATAAAATCTTTGTAGTTACACTGAACATTAAGTATCATTCTTTGCTCTTCTACAGGAACTGTCTTAGCAGGGGCTCCAGAGGCAGCAATTAACAGTTCGGCCACTGCAGTTTGCAGAGTCAGCCACGTTTTTGCCATCGTCCTGGGCCACGGGAACATGACAAATTGGGCAGTGTTGATATTATGGAGCTCATCATGACACATTTACAGCCAACGCTTGTTGGCTCTAGCCAGTTAGCTCTAGGGCAAACTGTAACATGACACTTCTATTGCAACCTGATCAATCTCTCTCTTTGTTTTGTCAGTGTTGCTGACATCTAGGTATCAGAGAGAAGTGAGCATACGTAAGGAGTTCAGACCCAGCTGCCACATCAAACTAGTTTCCCAGAGCAAGTTTTGTCATGGGACTGCCAGTGGATATGCATGGATGACTGATGACTGAGTGAGGTTACACTATTAAGTACGGTTCCCTGGGGGTAAGAGACAGCTGTGTGAGAGATTTCCACCAGCAGTCTGGGGATTTGTTCAGGCCTTCCTAACCTTGAGTTTGTCATGGGAGGTGTAGGGGGCCTCGGGGGCGTAGATCCTGAAGATGTCGGCCAGACAGCAGGCCACCAGGAGCCGTACGTCCTTATTGGGGTTCCTGAGGAAGAACTCTGAGGCCAGGTGGAGCGCCAGGCCCAGATACTGCTGCTTCTCTTCTTCTGAGTCTTGGTCCATGTCCATATAGGTCTTCACTACCATCTGAAAGAAGAAGTGACGAGAAGAGAGGAAGGTGGTGGTGGGGGGGTGAGGGGGGACACCAATAATTTAGGTGAC
>OMLF01029105.1:34020-51568 GCA_900302615.1 Holocentrus rufus
TGAAACAGCAGCATGTGAGACTAATGATGAATGATAGTCTTCAACAATGCTGTTTACTGATTGATAGCATTGATAATACATTTTTGACATGCCAAAGTTTGTCATGCACATCAGACTGATGCAGTAGAGCGGAGAAGCTTCCATTTATTGTGCCGTCAGCAAGTATTCAACCTCTATGACTTGTCCGCAGTTTGTGATATTATAGTCTGAATTCAGCATGGATTCTTTTTTCCCCACCAAATCAGTCAACACACAACAACCTATGACGTCAAAGCACATTTTTACATGAATATTTACAATATAATTAAAAATGAAAAGCTGAAGTGTTTGAAGTACCATATCAGCATTTACAATGGTGCTGAGACATAAAAAGGCACATGACAGCAGCCTACAGTTTGTAAAAAGACAGTGAAGCACACAGACAATCAGTCAGCTGATTATGTGGTTTGATAATAAAAAATTTTAACTATTTGGATGCAATGCCAAGTCCTATATTTGGCAGAGCAAAGTTAGTCACCCATGTGACAGTGCGTTACGATTAGAATCTCAAAGCAACAGGATGTAGGTCATTTTTAATGCGTTGGCAACTCAGAGCTAGATGTGACCATGACACATGATGGGCATGTGATACTACAATTTGAAACTGAGCTGAATTCAAACTTAAACATAATGACATGTCAACCACTCACGGTAACAATAAAGTTCATTCATTATTTTCCATCCTTTTTCCTGAGATGTTTCAAGGGAGCAGCTGGCTATCTCTGACTGCTGCCCAAATGGAGAAAACGATTCATTCTCACTGTACACCCTATAACCCAACTATATTCATATACCGTGACAACAAAAAAATCACCTAGGCAACCACCTGCTGCCGAGCTCCAGGCACAGATGCGCTTGTAGTTATTTGGCATGCAATAAAACTAACATTGATAATATTCTACAAGCTCATGACGACACTGATGACGTCCACTGGTACTTAAGCAGCAGTTGCAGGGACATTTGGCGACACTGTAGCTGGCTGCGCTTTCTCATTTTGTGTATTTGACTGTATAACACCACCCCTACTATGACGTACGGCGGTGGCATCATCATGCTGGCGGTTGGTGAGCAGCAGGGGCTCAGAGACTTGTAAGGACAGAGGAAACAATGAATGAAGCCAAATACAGGCAAATTCTAGAGTGGACCAGGTTTCAGAGTGCCAAACAATACAGACTGGGGCAGCGATTTGTGTCCCAGTAGGACAACAACCGTAACCGCACAGCTAAAGCAACACTTGACTGGCTTTTGGACAAGAATGGGAAAGTCCTTGAGTGGCCTGGCCATGGCCCAGACGTGAAAATTAGAGGGATGACTTGAAGATAGCGGGTCCCAGACTGCAAATCTACAAGGAATAATGGAAGAAAATCTAGATGTGCCAAAATGATACAGTCATGTCCAAAAAGACTCAAAGATGTAACTGCAGCCAAAGATGCCTATACAACATGTTTTTGCATGTTTAAGCACGTGTACTACATTTCACATTTACATTGCATTCTTGCTAACCATTTTCCTTTAGAGGTTTGAATGCATTTCTGAATTCACATGATATTTGTTTGGAAAATCAAACTCAGAGGACAAAAAAATAAGGACACATGGGCATCACAAAAGATGAATTGGATCTGGCTCTTTGCAAAAATCCAAAATACCAGTATGGTCTTTAAATGCAGAATGAGTCTCAAACAGTTGAACCTAAAAAGTGTCTCTAAGAACAGAATGATGCTTCAAGCACAAAAACACTCACAGCGCAGTTTTATGTCTTTAAATAGCTGCGACTGAACAATTATTACATGACATTTCAGTTAAAACAGACCACTTCAAACTTTATGGCACTGCTGATACACTTCCTTCTTTACTCTGCTGGATGAGGTTCTTGGGCCTCGTTCACGCCATACCAATTTGTTTAACTGATTGGAGCGCCCACATCCAATGTTATCTGCACTTATGATTATTCATAAACACATTATCCATTATCCATAAACACATTGAGGCAGATTAATGCTGTCTTTTCATAAGTAGGGTTGATTGTGTTAGTAAATACAACTGCCAGTTCTATTTCTTATGTAATGCTATCTTCACCATTTGTATTGACAGACACCATATTGAAGTCTGCAAAAAAAAAGGTCCCACATATGTTTGTGGTAAATGCCACGATGAGGCTGACATGAATGGTTTTTCCCAGTCAGTTAGTGTGTCTTTGAGTTAAACCTGATATGTTAAACCGGATATAACATGAATATGGTGTCAAACTTTCAACACAGATCACACTACTTAAAATAACAAAGGCCACACCAAAAACACTCAAGTTTCGGGTCATGGACAATCAGAACATCAGATGCGGGCAGGTCTCAGTGTAGTGTGAGCATTACTATGTTGAAAAGGAGATTTTCTTGGGTGCTGTTGGATTTGAGTTTCATTTAGTCCCTTTTGACTGAAGTGGAAAGCACTGCAAACAAAGATATATGGCTTTCCAGTGAATTATTTAAGAAAATTTTAAGCAGAATGCCAAAAATTAGGAAAATCATGTCAAAAATAAGCAGACTTAACCTTTAATCTTTCATATCTCTACACTGAGTTGTGCAAGGTTAAACAGGAAGGCTGTAAAACTGTTTCTTCCACACAAAAGGCTGCATGCACACAAATTTTATCGCACATTCAAATTCTTGCGGATAGGCACTAGGGCCCAGCACTAAAACTATGTCTTCCTCTATGTGTGTGTATGTGTGTGTATATGCGTGAGGGAGAGTGTGTGTGGGCTGCCAGGCAGAGTGGAGCGGAGGAGCTCCCTCAACACCGAGGCAGCCAGCGAGTGGGGGATGGGCTCACTGCTCCAGCAGGCTGCAGAGCTCCATACTCACTTCGCCTCCTCCACACACACATACACACAAACACACAGTCTTACACACATACGTTCAGCCATTCTTCACTGAAACAGTCACAATCCAGCCGTTGAACACTCCCTACACAGAGGCATGTATGTGGGCCTGGTGTTATGGGTACATTCATGTCTCACTGTACCATTATTTCATTGTCGTTTATTTGAACAGCGTTCCTGCTCAGCTGGAAAATTCAAATGAGATGTTTTCAGTCATTTATTTATTTTGGCTGGTGGTGCAAACTGGGCGACTCTAGGCCAGATCAGCTGTTGCTGTACAACATTTAACTTAATCTAAGGAACACTTTAAACCCGGTAGTTCATGCAACCAGCTCTGAGAGTATCTGGTAAACTGCAGAAACTACCACTTCCTTTGTCTGAAACTTTCCTCCTTTATATTTCGAGTTATTACGCAATACAACAGGTTTTGAAGCCCTCAGAGCAACATGCAGTCAGAAAACAATCTACACTGTTAAGTCAGAAAACTATAACCCTAAGAACAGACCTCAAACTGAAAGATTATGTGGTCACTGTTGAAAACAAAGCTCCTTTCCAACAAGCCTCAGTACTGCACAATAACATAACTGTAATGATAATAACATAACTCTAATAATTAACTCTAACAGAAGGTCAAGAGATAGTTTTACCCACTGAGAAATACATGGCAGTTTAAGGCAAAAACATTTCTACAATACATGATCAGATGTGTCCTGATTTCTCATCCTTCCTTCTGTCCCTCTGCACTGGTGACCTGTGCTGTCCCTTACATGAAAGAGGAAGTACATGACTCGGCCATGCTGATAAACATGAGTCCAATTTGCCACTGGGTAGATTCAGGAAAATAGAATATCCTTTATAAACAGCCAACACCTTTATTTTGCCTGTTTTGATAACAGCTGGGTCTTTGATGAAGGCATTACATTGGAAGGTCATATCTGTGTGACGGCCTGAGAAGCATTTTATATTATCTGGATTTATTAATCTACTTTTCAGTAAAAGAAGATGTGGTAATAATTGTGAATGTCAAATAGTGTTTTAATACAATCAAGATCAAAATTCCAAATATGCTTTTTAGTCAAATCCACCTCGGATTCCTTCTTTTCATAAACCCCACTGCGAGGCATGAATAAATTGTAAGCAAAGTGGAAGATCTGATTTAAAAATGCAAACTACAAGTAATCCCTGTTGGATGGCGCACATTTATCAGCAGCATTACAGTTTTTGGCAATCCTATTCTGAAAGACATCAGAAGGTAAAGCTCTGATGTAATTGTAGCACCAAGGAATAAGAAAGCTCAAGCACACCACCTGAACGGACCAGAGAAACATTCAGGAGTCAGGAGTTCAAATCCAACTCCCATAGCAGACTACTGTCCCAGAAGTCTAAAACCTTTTAACAACACTTTTTATTTGTCTGTTTTAAATTACAGCTTTGCAGTCAGTGATGTCAAAGCAATCTGAAATCTTTGTTTGAGGAAAGTGACTGGGTGTTGGCAAATTATTCCACTATTACTACATCCTCATTTGCAACATTTGGATGTGGAAACCTGGTTGACTTATGCAAAATGTATGACTGACACAAGATTCCCCAACAATAAATAAAGTTTAAGTTTGAATTGCAATAAACATAAGAGTAATTCCATGAATGCATTTTTAAATCACATTTCTTGTCCCTTTCAGACTGTGTTAAAGACAACCTAAACATACTACTTCTCCATCTGAACTGAACTATGGGATTTCATCTGAACGGATATAAAATCTTGGTTATCTGGTTATCTTAAAATTGAAATAAAATCCAACAATCATTAGTAGTACTAGGAGGAGGAGTATAACTAATATTGCCTAATTGTATCATAAAATACTTCACATCTAACAACTTCGAATGCATGTAGACATTCTGTATCCTTCCTACAGATAACTGTCATTACCTAGGTTTGACCAAATTAGGACAAAAAGCAACGCTGGACAAAACTGCATCAAACATTTCCTCGATGGACACCGAGTCCAGTGAAAAAAAAAGAAGTTCAGAATGGGTCAATATTTGCAGTATCAAAAAATCATGGAGGGATTTTTAAGAAGAACAAGGGATCTTAGTGTAAAATCATTAACAGATCTTTGCTCATACATTCAGTAAGCTAGGCCTAGATGGCTGTGCACAAAAAACATGAGCACAGTTTAACTTAACAAAATACAGAGACTATTTGCTGACTGCTCTGCTGGAGGTACAATAAGCAAGTCTCCACCAAACTAAAGACTTTAGATAAACCATGAGCTTTGTTACTGCAATACGTGTGGCTCTCCAACTCTTTACAACTGACAACACGGCTCTAAATGCTTCTGTAAACATTTGTGTTATGCACTCCAAATAATTTGCCAACAACCTGCCATCCAACACGTGTGGCCAGCTTGTCAAGCCGACGTGTTAATGTTCTTGATGACACCAAAATTAGACCCAAACACAGTCCTATGATGCTGGTGAAAAGAGTGAATGTTGGCATAGATGTCCTCAGGTGATTATGCAAAGTCACAGGATCTCTGTACAGCTCAGTTAGTCTACAGTCTTGGATAATGGGATAGATTCCTTGCACCGGACTACTGTGTACAAAAGCATGCAGAACACTGTGGTGCTTCGCTTTGGTTGGTGTGTATACGGTCTTGTGCAAGTCACCAACTCCTGAACAAGCAAACCATCCCCACACCTTAAAATTTCTTCCACCATGTTTGTTTTTGGGATTATGGACGGCTGCATTAACCTCTCGTGCAGTCATCTCCTCACATGAGCTCTTCCACTGCAGCCATAAAACTCAGACTTTGAACAAGACTTTCTTACAGTCTTCAGCAGTGAAATTATGGCACTGTTTGGTCCATGCTACGCATTTAGATTTGGTTTGTCATTGAAGAAGTGATTTCAATCCTGATACTCTCCCACTGAAGCTGCAGATTGCCAACTGTCTTTTCACTGTGCTTTTAACTGGAGTAGGACGTTCTTTGTTCTGTTAGCCCTGTATATTGGATGCTGATTCTTCTCTTTCTTATAAAGATGCTTGATTGATGTACCAGTCTTCAGATGATGAGGTCAATTTAAATCTGCCTGGTCTTGCTCTGGATCAAAATGACTTGGGCTGTGAAAGCCTCACCAGCATGTGTTGTACTGTCCCCATAGGAACTTCTAATTTGGCTGCAATTTGGTGCTGAGACACTTTTTGACCCAAAACTGCTTCGCTAAGCTCTTTTGATATTGGCTTACCCAATGGTGTGCTAACAAGATATTCAGATACTATATCAGTTACAAACAAGCATTTACAAGTACAATGAGTTTTTGAAATATAATGAAAACTCAGACTGAGAGTACACTCAGACTTTTGGACCTCACTGTTCATTTATATTTATGTCCGTATAAAAATGAAAATGTTACTTGCACATGCAGCCTTCCTTGTCATATATATATAAATAGTTGCATTCTGTTGCTATGCAATGACCCTATTTCTTTACAGGGATCATTACAGTTTCATTTCATTACAGTACCCATTATCTGATAACAAAGAGTTAGAAACCCAGAGTAACATTTGACAGCCTCAGCTTCAGTGCAAAGGTGTTTTTAGCTGTGACTTTTACATGCATCCCTTTAAAACTGACTGGTAGCATGTCAATGAAAACACACCCTGGGAGTCATACACACAAATAATGCAAGCTGTCTCTCTGAAATGTTGACATACACTGGTCAAATAAGTCAATAGAAACCTATCTATTTAAAAGCCCATTACAGCAGCAGCTCATTTCAGTCTCTCCTGGAAATGAACTGCTGTTCTTCTGCTTATACAGTTAAGACTGATTTGATGTGAAAGATTCAGTTTTCGTGTGTAGACACTGTGGGGTAGTTGCAATTTTCAAACGTTAATGTGAAGCAGGATTAAAGCCACACAAAGTTGGAGACCATAAAAGATCCTCAGCATCTGAGAATGAGGTTTCCCTCTTGACATCTGCACTGTCACATTGGCAATGCTAAGTACTGTGATAGCATTTCAGAAAATGTCTGGCATTGTGCTCATTGAACGGGAGATGAGTGGGAACACTCATGGGGAAACAGCACAAAGGCTTCTTATGAGTTTACATCAATGTTTACAAAGTTATAAGGGTTTGGGCATTGTGCCAAGGTTTGGACATTCAACTGTGTAGGTTCAGGAGGTAATTTTAAGTAACTAGAGCATAGGGTTACAACCTGTACCAAATGCAGCTTGACAGCTAGAAATCCCATTACCCTACCTTCAACCGTTTGACCACTTCATCGTTACTGATCTTGTCCGTAATCTCTTTCACTCCCGGCGGATAGACGATCTTTCCGTCCCCCGCCGGTTTCTGCTGTTGCGGGAACTCCATGCTTGTTGATGTATAATCCACACGGTCTTCTACTGGCCTCTATAGGTCAGAAAACAAAAGTTCAACACGACCATTCTACCGCACTTATTAAAAACCTGATTTTAAGCATAATTCCCATCCTGCAAATATTACTTTTGCCCCCCATATTGGCAAAACAATACCGGTAGGTTCTGAGATACTCTTAACGAAGCAAAGTTTTTAAATGCAAGCCAAAATTAAACCAGCATTGTGCTTATTAGCTTGCATGCTAAAATAGCCAGCTAAATATCAGCTCCATATTTACGTAAATATCACATGAAACATCGTTTAGGTGTAGAAACAAGCTCGGCTACGATTATCGGTACAACAATTTGAACTATGAAATTATTATGAAAACACTTTACAAAATACTGGTGCAGCCAGTGTATGCCTACTATCACAGAGGTATAAAATTAGCTGGCTACCTAGCTGCTGTACACACATCATTGGCTAGCAGTTAGCATTTTGCGGGAGAGAAGTACTGTTAGCGGATACTGCTAGCTAGCTAGCGGCTACTCACACTAGCCGTCCTGGCTAACTGGTTAGCCTACTTTGCTGGCCTAGGCCGCAAACTATTCAGATACCCATCACATCTCCAGCTAGAAACAATCAGAGAGGAAGTGAAGTATCCCATAATCTTTGTCTAAAACACCTATTTTCGTGGTTAATTCTTGTTGTTTCTAACAAATGCAACAACTTTGTGAAGTTGAAAAATGAAGCTAATTTACTTGTTTCTATCTTTTTGTCAACTTCAATGCATCGCTTCCTACTGCCGCTAGTTCACAGCACAGGCAAAGGGCTGCTACCGTCGCCCTGAGCCCTCCTCTCTCTCAACACCAACTTGCCCCCACGGATGATTTTGAACACCTTAAATATTCAAAATGAAGCAATTTCCACATGTAGAACTACGACTAAAACATGCGGACATTTGCCGAATATTCCCTCCTCAGTATTTACCTCTCAAGTGGGCCGTTTTAATTCATTAGTCTGACACAGGTTGGGTTTCTAGTTTTCGGCACAAAGCTCTCTCCCCTCAGTCAGTGCTGTCTGTGAAGGCTGGTTGCGGAGCGCCCCCGTCGGTTTCACAAGAGAACTGCAACACAAAATACATGTGGCGGGAGTCAGAAACATTAAAGTAAGACACACAGTGGCTTCCATTTTTTCCCCCTTCGTGTCTCTGTGTATCCATAACAAAGTCTGTGTTGTGTATCTGCAGTAGTTTCAATTCGTTGTCTGTTCGTCCATATCTATATTTTGTTATGCAATACATGCAGGTCTTATTATTTAATGAGTGCAAATGTAAACACTCAACATCTTGTAAATGGTATGCTCTTCCAAAAAAAAAAAAAAAAAAAAATCAAGAACTAAATAACATTCAAAATCATCATCGTCATGGTATCTTCGTTTATTTATTTGTTTTAATCACTGTTAGCTGTAGCTGTAGTAGTAGTAGTAGTAGTAGTGGTAGTAGTAGTACCCGTGGCAGCAGTAATAAGGCAAAACTTCGAGTACTTTTCAAATATTCACAGACACATAAGGAGGCTGATGTGTTCAACTAATTTCCCCATAGAAATTAACACCAATGTGAATAGTGGATATATAGTGACATCTGGTGGTCGAACTTTAAATACACTTTACAGTGATATTCAACTTTTTTAAAAATTGTAGTAGTTGAATCAAGTATATTTCCAGCTACTTTAGCCATGAAACACATTTCTCCCCCACGAAAGGTACATTTCTAATCTGGATTAGAGACGCTGACCTGTGGTTTGTTTGTGGCCAACGATACAGTAATTAACAAGAACAACAGTGTTGTTGCATAAAAATCCCCAGTTGCAGTGATTGTCAAAAGTGTGCTAATATGTTCATAAGTGCAATTTATTTACAGGGAATGGACAGAAATTGTTGACTGGACAATTTGTATATACATCTTCTAATAAAGCAGAAGAAATGCACACACAGTGTTTTGCTTTATTTCCCAGTATAAATTCTTAATTGGGCGCACAGTGATCTGAGTTAAATAAAGATTGTTCGCATAAATTCACCCGCTGGCAAAGTTTCAACAATTCAACGCTGCTTGAAGGTTAAGTTCACAAAAGTGTTATAATATCGATCAAGCTGACAAGTCTGGAAAAAATACAAAATTTCCGGTCCGTAAAGTACCAATGAAATGCATTGCACTTACTTTTTCTAAAAAAAATCACAACATAATCCCAAACACAAAACGTAAAACTTAAAGATGTTTCCTAAAACTTTAAATGTGACCTTTCCCCCTTTTCCCCCCACCCAGCTGTGCCTAAATCTGTTCATAAAAAGCTCAGAATTAGAGTTCCCGGACCAAGTGCTATGGCAAACTTTTATTTTGAAGGCAACGCCTCTTAATTTCCGGTCTAGTCCTGGCTCTCTGTAGCTGACTTCACAGTTTTGTTATATATGTTTTACCCGTCGCTCAGAATGCTTCATGTAACCTTGAGTTGTTCTGCTTTCGGTCTTTCTGTCAACACCATGGTGTCACTCACTGTAGGACACTTCCCCCCGCTTCTCGGTTAATTAGTTAGCTACATGTAGCCGCTAATGAGAGCAAGCAGCGACTGCGTCAGTGGCGGAATGCCTAAGAGAAAGAAGAACGGACAGAGCCCCGCGAGAATCCCCGGGCTGTCAGACGAGACTAGCCTCAGCTACACGAGCACAGGTTTCCGACAACCACTGGGATATGACGGTGCCATGGCGAGTAACTTTCATTCCAGCACGTCGCTGCCCAGCTCTGACAAGGAGAAGATCGTCAAAAGCATGCAGGAAATGTTCTCCCACTTGGACCCCGAAGTCATTTACATCGTGCTGTCCGAATGTGATTTTAAAGGTAGAAAGAAACACGGAAGTCCCGGGCCATCAATCCAACTTGCTACCTAACTTCTAGTGCTGTTTATGTAGCTTACCAGCTAGCTGGGGAGCTAGTTAGCAGAAAGGGTGCATTTCAGATAGGGGTGAGGTGCATTTAACTTACAGAGACTAGTTTTCAATGGCGGTCCCATCATAGTCACTAACCTATAGTAATAATAATATTAGTCACTATCTAAAATTGCAACACTGTTGTTGCATTTTGTTTGACCTGTCAAGCACCTTCCTCCATTTGTCACCTGTGCCTCATTAACAAAAGTTATTAACATTAAAGTGCCTGAGCCCATCCACCTCGACCCCTTGCTATTCAAAGAATGTTGTTTGCGAAATCAGGACAAGCTTCTGGCGCTGCACGAGCTCTCAGTTTCGTGCAGTATCATGTTATTACATAACTGACCAAGGCACAAGTAAAAGTATTTTGACACTGATACTGCTGCAGCCCAGCAGTTGTAACTGTGGATATTTTCCTCTAACAGACAATAAAACTGTGGATAAAGTATGGTATTGGAAAGGTTGGTTCAATTTGAAACATTTGCTCCTCTAACTTCCCTTTTCTCAGTCTCTGTGTCTTCTTTGTTTGTTCTCTAGTTGAGAATGCAATGGATTCTCTCTTGGAGCTCTCTGTGGCTGCTGAAGATGCAGCCCCACTCCCTTCCTCCGTCTCTGGCTTTGAGCTCACTGCTGCAGCCCTCCTCAACCCCAATCTTTCTGGACCCTGTCTAGACAGGGACCCCTCCAAACCAGCACAACTGATCGCCTCCCCTCCCACCACCTCCCCCCTGACAGAAGACTTTGATCTGCTGGTTGATCAGGAGCTAGAGACACTGACTGCACAATCAGCACTTATGAAAGAGAGCTCTAGTGGTCAGTATTTGACAGCTGGTGCCTCCCTCTCCTCTTTCCCTCCACCCCCTATCCCACAGCCGGTCCTCCCAGAGCTGCTTCAGTCCAGCCAGGAGCCTGGAGCTAGCAGGCCCTCTGTGGAGCAGCCATACCCAGGAGCAGCCTTGATGGAGCAAACCCACTCTCCACTTGATCAGCTCAACTACTGGAGAACAGAGGACAGTAAGCAGCAGCAGCAGCAGTCAGTGCTGGACTTCACCCATTTGACAGCAGAAACACCTACAGACAAGCCCAAACTTTCTTTAGACCTGGGAGCCTGTGGACGTCCCTCAGCATTCCAGGTTTATAAAAAACTAGACCAGCCACAGACTCTTTCAGAGAAACCTGGAGATTTTCCCTCAGGCAGAATAGTAGGTGGGGCGAGATCTAAGCTGAGTATAGAGACTCAGGAAACATTTGGCAACATGACATCGTCCTGGAACCCTGAGGCTCCAGAATTCTGTCCCCGTATCCCAGGAAACCAGGGGCCGGTCTTCATCACCCCTGTGGCTCTACCTTCTCCTTGGGACACTCAAGCCAGACAGGCCTCTCACTGGTTGAGTCAGGGGCCTGTCAGACAAGCGCCACTCAAACCATCTGCTACTATTCCAAAGTCCTGGGCCCAGCCCGCTGCTCCACGGGGTCCCACCCCACACAGCAGGCTTCGCTTAGAAGGGAAGGTCCTTGTGTTACTGCGTGGTGCTCCGGGATCTGGCAAGTCAACCTTGGCTAAGTAAGGATGATGGAATAGTCTAAATTTTCAATTAAGGGGAAACGATCATGTTTTTCAGTATTTTAATATGCATACCAATATGTTAAAAGTATCATAAAATTAAATATTGAAATAATTTTTAAAATTTCTATGCATGTACAGTGTATAAATATGAATTTAATATAGATACTCATATTGAAATAAGTGTAATATTATTATACACAACCACATTAAAATAGATACCAATACGTTTAGTAAAAATATAGAATCTTGGCACAAGTCAATAATGTATCACAAGATGAAATATCGCAATATATTGCATTATCAATTTATTGTTCCACCCTCAATACTAATACAAGCTTCTACCTATTGATTTAGCAACTGAACAGTTAGACCAGCAGGACAGTGCTAAACAGATACTATGATTAACTACGGAACAGCTGACATTATCTCAATGCAGAATTCATTCAGTATATCAATGGTGAAATAATCTGTTTTTAGTCAAGAACTGCACAGAAATTCACACAAATTAACCATGTCTCGCCTTCGGTTGCCACAACTGAGTTGTATATTTAAAAATGTTGTCAGCTGCTTGCAGCCACGAGCTAAAGACCTCCACTACTGTGTGTCAGGATGTGTGTCAGTGTTACAGTGTGCTGAAAACCCTCTGCATATATGTGTGTGTGTCTGTGCAGAGCCTTATTGGAGCATAACCCAGGTGGGGTTGTACTGAGCACTGATGACTATTTCACTCGCAATGGAAAATATCAGTTTGATCCTTCTGCCCTGGGGGAGGCTCATGAATGGAACCACAAGCGATGTAAATACACACACACACACAAACACACACACACACACACACACACACACGTGTTGACAAGGAGTGCTTGAGCAGTAAATTAATAGCGACAGCAAATCTAGAAACAAAAATACCTTGTGCTGGTTTTTGTTGTTTTTATCACTCTGAATGAGTGCTATTTATTCCCTGCAATTGCTGTTTGATGACTTCTGTTCCACTCAAACAACAAATGTAAATCAGCTCATTAAAATGTGTAAATACATTGCCATCAGAGAAGGATGTTATATTTCTCTGCACTCTCATCTGTTTCTCTTTTGACACTTTAACTCCTCAGCCAAGGAGGCTTTTGACAGTGGTGCCAACCCCATCATCATTGACAATACCAACATGCAGGGCTGGGAGATGAAACCCTATGTAGCCCAGGTCAGTCAGCTTCTCAGAAATACACACAGATACGCACACAGTATCCTACTGCTAGTTAATACTGAATGAATCTATTTGGTCATTTTTGAACTGCAAAAATAAAGCTGCTCCCTGTGTGTGTCTCAGGCGCTGAAACATAAATATAAGATTCTGTTCCGAGAGCCAGATACTTGGTGGAAGAACAAGCCCAGAGACTTGTGGAGGTGAGAGCATCGAGGTGTTTTATCAATCCTCAATATCAACTTTCAAAGTTTTCAACATGACGTGCATATTGCACATGCAATTTTATTTATTCACATGTGCATGTTTTATGTCTTTTTGTGTGCATGTATAGACGCACCAAGCATGGTGTGCCAGTGGAAACGATCCGGCGCATGCTGGATGGCTATGAGCGTTTCGTCTCAGTCCAATCTATAATGGGTTCACAGCCACCTGAGAGGAAACAGCACCAGGAGGACACATGTTCACAGTGAGTGTCACCAGCCCACATTTTTTACCGCTGTCACCTCGTCTGTGTAAAATCATGTCTGGGAAATGAAAAAACAAATGCAGCCCACCCACAGGGGTATAAATCTACCTTCAAAATCCAGGTTAGTCCAAATAATCTGTGTGAACATGAACAAAACAGTGAAACCAGACATCAATCTGTGATGTTCTGTTCCTGTACATTCACTACAACAAAACACTTGATTTCTCACAGTGTAATAACATGTTTTAAAATTCAAATGTAGTGATATTCATGTTAAAGTTCTTACATAAGGACAAATATTAACAAATATGTCAAATGGTAACACCTCTCTTCTATCCCCTAGGCCAGTGTCTTGTGAAACATCTCGCCCTGACCTCGTAGGAGAGCCTGTGTTGACTGAGGGATTTGACAAATCCCGCTCCCAGCTATTTTCCTCCCTTCCTGACGTGTCATCTATTGGCTGTTCAGGCGAGGCAGGAATGCTGAAAGACAGCAGCCACAACTCTGCTGAATCACTTAATCTCCCTAGTGAAAGGGTGTTGGAAAACCTTGAAACTCCTGATGAGAAGGACAAGATGGATTTGGGGGCTCTGGATTCTGAATTAGATGTCCAGTTAGATGCCCGTCATCCAAGTGGAGATCAGGGAATTCCCGATTGTATTGTGAAATCAGTGTTGAACGAAGATCACCTGGGGGATGAAATGCCCGTAGCTTTCTCTGAGTCCATCGGCCAAAGGGTGAGAAGACAGAGGCAAAGCAGGCACGACACTGACAGGCTGGAGCCGGCTGATCTGGTTAAGGATACTAACCAATCAGGGAGAGGTGGAGCGGAGAAAGAAGGGATTCAGGATGAGGGAGTGGCAGCAGGTGAGAGGATGAGTGACAGGGCAGAGAAGGGAAGGCCTGAGCTGTTGGATTTTGTTGGGGATTGGCCTTCTGAAGGGGGGCTGCAGCAGCGGCAGGCGAGGAGAAGGGAGAGGCACGGAGAGAAAAATAGGGAGAAAGAGGAAGGGACGACTAAAGCAACTGATCACAATGACAGGACAAAGAGAATTCAGCCGGGACCTGATGTGACAGAATTCCAGAAGCTCCTCGATCTCATTCAGACAGGTGCAGACAACGCTGAGACTGGCTCCTCCCCTGACTCCGCCCTTTCTCTTACCTCTGAAGAGGAATCAGAGGGGGATGAGGATGCAGGCGGCAGGTGTCAGGGGTCGCAGGGTGATAGGGCCAACAGCGAAGAGAGAGAGCAAGACGTGAACCGGAGCGACAGTGTTAGAGCTGAATTGCCTGACTGTGTGTTAGACTGGAAAGCAGCTCTCAACTCTTCTGTAGAGAGGGAAGCACCTAAATCTGTAACAGCTGATTTAGGATTAGGTACATTTAAAAACGGAGAGAACTGTACCTTAGAAGGGAATGAGCATATGTTAGAGGTTTGTATAAATAAAGGGTCTGTGGGTTTGGAAACTAAGAACCTCACTGGTTCTGTCACAGATCTCAGTGCTGCTTCAGTTGTTATGCCAGAAGCCGTGGAGCCAAACGTATGCCATGATACGGCAGGAAGTCACAGTGTTGAAGATGATGTAGAGAGTAATGATGGTCATGCTGATAAAGACATGCATGACTGCACAGGTAGCGGGTCTCTTACTGGAGTCATTGCTGAAGCTGATGGCAGCCATATAGGTGAGGACAGTCAGAGTCCTGTGTGTGTGGGCGCTGTTGAAGCAGAAAGCGGCCCTTTTAGCGGAGGGAGTCAGGAGCGAAAGCGTCAGGGTCGCAGGTCGGGGAAACAGTGCAAGCTTGCCCTCACCTTCACTCAGAACTGTCCCTCTCCCTCACCTAAAGCCCTAACAGATGGTCCCATTATCTCCGTCCAAAACCTTAACCGTGGTCAGGATAGTATTAAACCAGATGTTGAACTTGGCTCCAACCCTGAGTGTCACCCAAGCCTCGATCCCAATTTGAAACTCGACCTGTACCCTGAGCCCAGCCCCAAACCCGACCCTGAGTCACAGCTACACCTCCCTGTGGTAGACACAGGCTGCCCCACCCAGACCGACCCCCAAGACTTTGCCCTCCTTTGGCGCCTCAGTCATCAAGACAATCCTGACAGCACAGTTGTCATTGTGGGCAGCCACCCCGGTGACATCACAGTCTTGACTGGCGACCCTTCCCGTTTTGTGCCTGAGCTGTCTTGTGCCACCTCTGCAGCAGTTGCAGTTCACCCGTCTGGCCACAGTGAGGTGCCCTACCGCGTGGTGCATGAAAAAGGCACACAGGTGGAGGAGAAAGATCTTAGGGGTGCTAGAAGCCAACTGGAGAGCCTCCGCATCCTCAGCCGGCATTTTAAACTTGTTAGTTTCGATACCTTGGAAGACCTGTATGACAAATGCCATCAGGACCTGGAATGGACGACCAACCTGCTGCTGGACTCTGGTGAGAGGTTCTTTAGGGATGAGGATGGTGAGGTGGAGGAGGAAGAAAAAGAGGAGGGTGCTGGGGTTGAAGGTGATCAGAATACATCGTCTTCTGGTGCACTAGATGAGCTTCATGATGAAGATTTACCAGAAGCAGGGCCGGCTGGTAGTGTGGTGGTGACTCAGGAGTCAGCCAGTGGAACAGTTAATGGCTCAGGTGAGAGCTCCGATAATGTTGACTTAGTGAGTTTTGGAGGTGCATTTTCTCAAGCTACATCTACAAATAAAGATCACCCTGATGAAACACTGCACATAGCAAAATCTCGAACTCCACTTAGTCAGCCTGGTGTGGTAAAAGAAGGAGAGGCCACTGAACAGGAAGTGAGATCAGAAACTTTACACAGGCACTTTGAGTTAGAGATCAGGGCTCCTGGTGCGAGCTTTGATGATGCTGTAATAATTGAGGAGTTAAGGGATGAGAACGGCGACGACGAGATGTCCAATATGGAAGAGATCACTCGGTTGCTGCTGGCCGAGCTGGACGAGATGGAGAGAGGAAAGCGGAAGGAGGAGGAGGAGCGCAAAGAAAGGAGGGACAGGGAGGAGACGAGAAACCGACACCTGGACATTCAGAGTGTGGAGCTGAAACTGCCCACTGAGCTGGCATTGCAGCTGACTGAGCTGTTTGGTCCTGTGGGAATAGATCCAGGTAACCAACACACACATGCTCATTTCTCAACCTGTGTATTTAATGCACAAGTCACAATCCAAACCTGTTTGCATGAGTAATTTGATGAACCTTGTTTACGATATTCAGGTGCATGCTCCTCTGATGACTATGCAGTGCAGATGGACCTGAACCTGGCCAAGCTGCTCCACCAGAAGTGGAAAGACACCATCCAGGTAAGCTGTTGAAAACCTGACTGCCATTTTAAAATATTTAACTGTGATATATTATTATCAGTGCAGCTATAATAAAAATATATCATTACTATTTAAGGACAGAGTATAAAGTGTGTATGCATGGTGTGTTTTACAGGAAAAGCAGAGACAAGAAGCACTCTCTTACCACTTGCTTCAAGAAAGTGAGTGCACACACACATCCTGAACACACGGACTGCAATACAATGATTACATCTACATATGTTGTAGTCTGAATTTATTATATAATGTTTTAATTATTACTTATAGTGAGTAATTTCCCAAAATTAACTTACATTTTCCTCCATTGCCCGTGAACATCATTCTTTTCACTGGATCTTTAGGTTCAGCACACTGGGGGGAATCACAGGCGGCCAAAAGTGGAACAAGGGAAGGGACTCTGCCTGCGCACTTTCTGATTGGTGCAGATGGTTATGCCTCACTAGGCAGCCAGCCAAAGGCCCAGGATGAGATGCCATTCATGGATCACTGGAGTGTGTCCCGCCCCCATGTCTCTCTCCGGGAGATCATGACAGAGGAACAGGCTCGACAGGACAACATGAAGAAGGTAACATACACACACTTACACACTCTTTGTAATATTTTCTGGAACACAAATATATGATCCTGGTTTGCTGTTCTTTTGTATAAGCTTCTATTAGTCCTGACTCACTTTTACCCCCCCACCATCCATCTCCACCACCACCACCATCCATCCCCAT
>OMLF01029106.1:5560-28206 GCA_900302615.1 Holocentrus rufus
CACACACACATCGGCTGTGGAAAAAAAAAAAAAAAAGCACGTTGCATCAAACTCCAGATGCGACCTTTGACTGCACTGGAAACAGCATCGCCAGCTGGACAAATAAGAAGATCAGCAGGGCCACTCTTCTTAAAAGGCCAAGAATGTCAGAGAGATGATGAAGAACTTGAGAGTGCAGGATATTAAAAGTGGCAAGAATGAGATCACGGTGCACACAAGTAGGCTATTAATAACAATGATAGTTTATTTATGTACCAGCAAATCTGTTTGCATTGTTTTTGACATCTCCCCTGCTTCTAAGCCAGACACTTACAGTACAGTAGCATACAATATTATCCTTTTTTGGAGAATGTTTTCAATACAAAGATCCCAAGAAGAGCACATTTGTTGAATGACATATTTACAAAGAATAGAAAATACTTCGAATAAACAGGTGAAACAGAATCAAGAAGGAAAAAGAAATATACAGGTCAGCTGAGTAGTATCTGTCACTGACGAAGCACAAGATGCTAACTTTAGAAGAGACAAGTCCACATACAGTTTTCAGCGAGTCATAGGTCAAGTGCTACAGCAACAACAATGCAAGAGTAAATGGAAGTAAGGGATACTGTAAATGACAAACACTTAAAGATTAACTGATTTAATAATAGGTACATCGATGAGAGGACTTTCTCAGAAAGGAGCCAAAACAATTATTACAGTTAAGAAAGAACACATGAAAACCAAAAATCCTTTCAGGACTCTACAGCTGAAAATAAGACGCCTTTGATTCCAGGCAAAAAATAACTTCACAGTGTAGTATAAAACTGACCTTTGAGTAGGTCAAAAACAAAGTGAAATATTAATGGAGAGATTGCTTGTGCAGTGCCATTATATACTGGATGTCTTCAAGTTACCCTCTGTCCACTTTTACAGCAAAACAAAGGCTGTTAAACACAACGTGGCATGACAGGCGACCCAACAGAACGATGAAATATTGTTAAAAAAAAAAAAAAAATGGAGTCAAGAACTATTGCAAAGAGGCCATGAGGGTTATCTGATCAGAAGCTCAATTGAGATCTTTGAATATAAAGCTTTTGCATGTAAAGCACTGTGTACTGAGAGAAACAGGGCAACCTTGAACAGTAGCTCAGACAAAAGGCATTCATATGGTTTGGAGTTGCATGGGAACCATTAAAGTGTTAACCTGGCCCTTCGGATTTTCTCCTGCACTTAAGAGGTTACTTTTTGTGTATAATCCTGATTCATGATGCTTACTTTCCATACATGTTCATATAAATATTTAGTTATATGATCACTGGCTGGAGCATTGGATTCCACCACACAGAACCTTTCAGAAAAAGGAGAAACAGCAGCGGATTTTCTTTTCCGAGACAGAAGGCGCCAAACAATCTGAACCTGTCCGTTGCGTTTTCGCTCGACATCGTTCCAGCCAGAGACCACCGGGCTTCGTCCTCTGCGTCGTCTCTACATGCTTTGTGTGGTGACCGAGGCCAGAGCTGCTCTCTGGCGCCCTCATGTGGAGCTGTAAAGGGCGATCTGCTGCACCTTGCCCAGTTCTGTCAGCAGCTGTTTCATGCGGTGTTTGAGCTGAGGGAGACGGGCCAGAGGCTCAGGAGGCTCCAGCTCCCCTGTGTAGTCCAGCCAGCTCTCCAGCACTGAGGAGGACAAGCACAGAGAGAACCAGAGCTTAGTACACGGTTACACATGATTTGCTTCCTCTAGCCCACAAAGGCTAAGACCCATTTGACACACACACACACCACCCAGGATTATTACATTATGCTGATCTGTTCCCTCCCAGGTGCAAGACAATTCTCAGTGCACCTTGTACAAAGGGAGCTGTCAGCTTTTAATTTCAAATGACATCATCAAAAAGCAGTGGTGTTTACATCCTGTATTCATCATTAGACGACACAGGCTATGTGCTGAGCTTTCACACAAAGAAGAACATTGTCTGACCCGACTCTCAGCCCAGATCTTGATCAGGGTCGGCTGATCAAAGCAGACGTCAGAGTGTTTACTAGGTCACTTGTCTGGTGTGAAAAGGACAGAAGAAGCCGGCTAATTCACAACAGGCTCTCTATTAACACAGCTGCCATATTAGGGGTGGGAAGGAGTCTGCATTGAAAAGTCTTTATCTTTAGCTTTTAGTTATAGGCTAACATTTGCTTAGTGGCACCTCTTTGGCAGAAAAAATGTTAGCTATGTCTGTTGGCCAATGATAGTGTTAAGTAACATTAGCTGTTAAAAAAAATGCTCCTGTTAACTTGCACAATTCAAACATGTTGGTTTGAATAAAATATACTGACGTCCAAAAACAGAAGAGAAAACGTTTTCCAGAGCTATATTAACTGGGGGGATGAAGCATAATGTAATTATTAGACTTAACATCATTAGTGAGTAATAATGATGCCCACTGCAGTTTCAGTGCTGAGACTAATCCCTACGTAGCAAATGTTGGAATCATGTGGGATTAGCAAATTTTTAAATACGAGTTGAATCCTCATGTGTTCAGTCTCGAGTTTTCCCTTTAAAATGGCCATGAAATGTGACTCGATCGGTTCATTATACCAAGACTGTCGAGAGACGGATGCCAGAGAGCTTTAAACTGAAGTTACAGCTGGACACCGAGGCACCGAGGCTCTGATGAATGAACAACTGAGGCTCACAGGGAGCGACACCGACTGACCAAGACCGGGACGTCCCAGAGTCACCACATGGTCAGTACAGGAGCCTGGTTTGTTCTGTGGTGCAGGTGTGAAAGCTGTGGGGGGTATTGATTTTCCTCGATTGATCTATTGATTTATGGATTTTTCAGATTTATCTTTTTGTCTATTAAGTGTCGTAGTATTAATTGGTTCCTTAGTCTGACAAGCAGCCAAAAACACCCACAAAGTTTTATATGAAGAAAGAAAAGTAAGCCAGTAGTAGCATCTTAATGAGCCTGTAATCAGCAAATGTTTGGCATTTTGACTTGATGAATGACTAAACAATTAATTGATCATCAAAATGATCAACTAATTGATTAATCAACCAGTTGTTTCAGCACTAAAATTATTATGAACATCATGAATGTTCTCTTCAGTCTGGTTTCTGTAGCCTTTCATTTGGACCTCTGTGGTAATTTGTCCTCTCTTGGTGCTATCAAAGGATAATTTTAGCATATATGTTAATGAAGTCCAGTCCAGTCCAGTTTCCTTCTGTCAACATCTGCCGGGCAGAGTTTGATCAAACGGTCAGAGTGGCTCATGAATTTTAAGATGTACCAGCCACAGTGGCTTAAATAAAAACCAAGAAATGAAACTAGTTACTGAGTCAAGTCGGTCTCATGTCTTACCATCCAACTCCCTCTCAATGAAGTCCATCCTGTGCGAGACCTCGTCCTGGACTGCGTCTATGTGGTCCAGCAGGTTGATTTGCCACTGCTGATGCTGCCTGCTGTCGTCCGTCGTCCCACCCGGACGCCCCCCTCCTTCCTCCTTCACCTCAGACTGGAACCACCGGCCAACGTTTGAAGCCTAGAAACGCACACAGGAAACGGTCAGACAGACGATATTTTCATTAAACAGAGATTTAGGCTTCACTTGTCATTGTATATCAGCTTTCTGCTAAATCAACTGACATTCACGCACACAAGTGATAATTAGATTCAGTGTGGCCACATGGAACGGATTCATTAAACTTGTAAAATGAACAGAATGGGATAGCTAAACGAAATGGAGATTGATGAAGTTGAAACTCGGGCCAAGACAAATCCATGAATGGTTTGAGCAACTCCATTATAAGAAACCCACAATTTAAATTTCCTTCAAGTCCTCCTCCTCATCTTATTTATCATTTTCATGTTTGTATCAACATGCATGTCAAGGACCACTGCCAGCTCTTTTCCCTCTTATTATTTACTGAAAAGGATGTATTATTGTGTACCCCACAGTGCTGCCAGTTGTTGTTTCAGCTGGATATTAGCAGCATGCCATTTTTCATAAGTTACCAACAGAGACTTCTATTTCATATGGAGTTCTCAGTAGTTTTCATATCAACAGCGGGAATCATGGTGATCATTTCCGACAGCATCTGTGTTTCTGTGCTGCAGACACAGAGTGACGGTGACGACAGTACAGCTTGTTCGCAAGATGTTTAGGAGTTTGGTGACTGGAGAAATGATTCAACAAGCAGAAGGCAGAGGTGAGGCAGGGCCCGGCGAGAAATTATGACGCAAGATTTTTCTCACTGTATTTTTTGAACGCATTACATACAGGAAAAAAAGAAGTTTAACAGAACTGTAAATAACATTTAAGAAATGCTTTTAACACTGATAACCACACTAAACGAAGTCAAATTTTTTAAAAAGACACTCACTGTCTTACTTTGTAAGCAGTAAGTTGAATTGAATGAGCAGAATTTAACCATTGCCCCATGTATCTTATTTTGTTTTAACAATAAACTACTGGTGATGCTTATTTTGTAATTGTGCAGAAATTAAAATAGCTTCACAAACAAGGGAAAATATATACAGTATACTGTCTGGTTGCGTGGGCTAAACTGCTTTTGAACAATCTATTGTTTTTTCACAGTTAGGTAACAAAGTACATGAAGTGCAAAGAGACGTGTTACACCGCTCTTTAAATTGAAATCATTTTTAGATGCAAAATAATAATAACAATAGTTTGAACACCCGTGTGCCTGGAGAAATGAAGACGAACCTTGTTGGTGGTGCTGAGTGTTTTGGGCTTGTCTGTCTCCAGCAGGCTCCCGTAGCGCTGCTCCCTCTCCAGCAGGTCCTCGGTGCTCCTCATGCTGTCCTCCAGCTCCGACCCCTGCCGGGTCTCCACCACCAGCCTCTGCTCCACCGCCGGGTAGTACGCCCGCGGCTTCTGGTAGCAGTGCTCGCTGCTGATGTACGAGTCCTGGAAGGACAGGTAGGGAGAGGAGGAGGAGGAGCAGGACGAAGAGGAGGTGGAGGTGGCAGCCGCGCGGCTCAACTTCTCCAAAGCATTGGACATCAGGATCTCGCCGCGACTCATGTCTTCGTCGGGCGCCGCCGGGGACGGAGCGGCGTCGGTTCCCGGACACGAGTCGAAGCTTTTCCGCGGTCGCTCCGTCTGCTTCCAGGGCTGACACCACAGCCGCAGGTCAGGGTGCATCTTACTCCTGAAGAGGCAAAGCAAAGACCACAGTGTGATCAACGCATCAACAAATCAGTTTAGTCTCTTGATCAGATTTATTTAATCTGTTGTGTTACTTCAACTGGAATCACTTGGACTACGATAATCTCTCCCACAGCTGTCGTTCAGTTTGATTCCAGCCGGTAACAACAACATGACCTGTACTGTGCTGACAAGCCTCTTATTTAAATTCCCGTCACTTACTGTAAGATGCTCATCTTGATCTGCAGCCCGTTGAGGACTTCCACCACGTGATGCACGTCCCCCAGCAGCTGGTGGGTGGTGGCGATCTTCTTGGCGTTTTGGTGAGAGTAGTTCTCTTCCAGAAAGGAGAGGCCGTACATGTGGCCGTTGCTCAGCCACTCGCGGTCGTACCAGTACCGCAGGCTCTGCCTCTGACCTGCGACGCACGGTGACAGATTTGCACAACATTTTTAAATGTGAGTGAATTCAGAAACAAGTTACCAAAGGGTTAAAAGTTGAGTTATGAGCTGGAGAGTGCCAGCAGGCTGGTTAATTTGTTCATGTGTAACGTTTTGACTCTACGTGCACTTTAGACCGCACAGAAACCTGGATAAGTGAAATACAGTGTCCTCTAATGCCCAAGGTAGTCAGGTAGAAGTCAAACAAGCATGAGTTTTAAAAATAGTTTCGATCACCCCAGTCCCACTCCCATTAACACCCAGAAAACACTGGAACGCTGGTTGTCAGTGGATGACAGGCGCGCGTCCTCATCTGGCCTCCTTGAGACGTTCCACCTCAAGCAATAGTCAGTCAAAAACTGTTTTTATTTATGGCCACATCCTTTTTTTTAATACAAAAAAAATCTTGTTTGGCCATAAATGAAACCACAAAACTGAGGTGAAGTATTGTGTCTGATGTATTTTGTGGTGCCGTCACTCACTTTGATTGATGCGCTTTATTCATTCATTCATTTTCTATTACCACTTATCCCAATCAGGGTTGCAGGCTGATGCATTTGTTCTACTAAAATCTGCCATTTCTGCTTCAACTGAAGGCAGCTAAATTCACTCAGCTTGTAATTAACATTTACTGGACCTGTGCACATGCTCTTAAATGAGCTTGTAGGATTGTGTTCAAACAGGCCAGGTGAGTTTGCTGCATGGCATTAATATTAATGATTCACTACGGCAAATCTTATTCCTAATGTAATACAGTGTATTCAGATTATGCATTGTTAGACAAAAATTTATCAATTATGCATATGTGTATCATCTTCCTTCCCTGCCCATTGTCCACTTGCTATTTCACACTTTTACCACTAGATGGCACATGATGCTTTGCCAAGTCTCTAGATTTGTGGTAAACCAAATATTTGATGAGTGTTTTGATGTTTAGAAACACACATGGCAGGTAAAAACAAAAACATGAAACCACATAGAGATCAAATTAGCTATTCCCAACTAAAAATTAGCATTTTGATTACATGATGGTGTGTTGTGTATGCGAAAAAATGTTGAAGGATTAAGAAGTGGTTTTCCCTCACCTGGTGGGTCTCTGCAGATGTAGCAGGCGTATCGGTCTGGCACATTGTCCTCTAAGAGGCCCATGCAGGTGCCATGCTGCCAGCACAAACACTCCTCACACTGAGAGAAGGACAAAATAATGCTTAACAAAGGTGCAGCTCTGTGGGATAAAACAAATCCAGCCTCGGCACCGCCTAAAACTGGATCAACAAACTGTGAGTCATGACCAATATTAACTACGAACAGCTGCACTGCTTCATAAATTTCATCCCACCACTTCAGGTCTCATCTGGCATCAATGGCACACTGACGGGATAATGCAGGGTGGTGGAGTGAGTTGTTGCATCACATTAACATGTTGAACAGCTCACCTGGATCATGAAGTCGTTCTCCTCCTCCACCTCGCAGATGCATCGCACGATCTCCTGATCGCTTGAATCGAGGGCGACAGAGTCCACGCTCAGGGGCGGCGTGGTGACATCCAAGTCCACCCCGAAGTCATCGTCACTCCACCCACAACTGTCAGTGGACCAATCACTGATGCTATCCTCATCTACGGTGTCGGACAGGAAGCAATTAGATATATACATTTCCAAGGGTGTGATAACTTGCAAGCACTCTGCCCTAGCTAGGACAAAATCAATTTAATTTTACAAACCTGCCAATTTAAATTCTGTAGACTGAAGGAATTTAATAATGTAGAGTTATGTGACCTGAATAATTAAGTAGGAATTGCATAATAAAGCCAGCCGCAGCAGCGAAAGAACAGCTCAGGATTCAATCAACCAACCATAAAAATCAGGCGTTATCTGTGACAGCAGGCTAGTTTTACTCTGCTTGTCACTGAATGGCCTGAGGAAAATTGAGCAACGTTTGGATAGAGTGATGCAGAACGTATTGACTGAACTGGCTGATGGACTGAATCCGAGCAAATGGAAGAATGGAGGGGAGAGCAAGCCACATACACACACATACACACACAAACACACACAATCATAGAGATACCCACCATCCACATGTATCTGCTCTGAGTGGCTGTATCCGGGCCTGCTGGGGTAGGCCTCAGGCTTGTGATTGTGTGAGGGGGGGAATTTGAGTGGCAAATTCAATTTGGACTGAAGACCCAATACTGAGATGTCAATATTCTCCTCACTACCTGTGTAGTCTGTTAATACAGGGAAGGGGGGGAAGCAGACGTAGAACAAAAATGTCAACTTTTTTTTTTTTTTTGGAAATGCAAAATCTAGTCTAGAGGTGACAAACTGTGGCACAACAAACACTGTGGAGAAATATGAGACTCAAGAGTCAGGGACAATCTTTTTACACAACCCATATAGCCCATGTTACAGGCAAAGCCCTTTTAATGGTGTGAAATAACCAATCAGTGGAAGGATACATTTCAAACATATTCAACTGTGTGCATGCCATACACACTCGTGTCAACCCTGACTAGGAAATGAGGGAGACCAGTGTTGGGACTTGTGTTTGGATTAAGGCATTATCAGAGCCGCAAAGAAGCTGGCTATTCATCAGCAGCACTGTCACAGTTGTTGTTTAATAAGAGGCTAAAAATGCAAAGCCACCGATTAAAAGATGAAAAAGACAAAAAGGGTTTGGAGCCCTTTGACTGGGCTGATGAAGTGATGGAGGCCAGCAGCACATGTAACACTACTCCCACACACAGAGGCTCAGCCACCACACCAAGAGGGGTGAATGGAGTCCTTTATGCTCCACAGCCTAGCCATGTCCACAATGCTGCGGTGAGAGCACATGCAGTGGCAGCAGATATGCGGGGACGCCCCCATGCAGGACACCAGGGTTCCCCTTCTTACCAGACTTGGCCTTCTTTTTCTTCTTCTTCTTTTTTAGTTTAATGCGGAGGAAGTCCTTCTGTTTCGGTTTCTCTTTCAGTCTGTCTTTCACCGACCCTGAGGACAGTCAAATGAGATAAATCCCGTGTGAGCACAAAAAACATCGCAAGCAAGAGTTCCTGGGAGTTTCTATGAGCCAATGTGAAACCTTTTACCGCAAACACACTAAATGATGTCACTACAATATGATATAAAAGGAGAAAGTGAATAGGTGGGGTTGTATGTGACACATTACGCAGTCACTTGTCATCGGATCTACAACATCATACTGACCAATGTCAAAGCCACTCTTGTCTGTGTCTTTCTCTTGTTGTTGGCAGCCATTCCTGTCCAGCTGGTTCTCCTTGCTCTTCTCCCTCAGCAGCGCCCTCTGCTGTGGGCCCTGGGTGTTGACAGCAGGGGGGGCTGAAGTGCGTCTGCCTGCAGCCTTCACCTCACCCCGAGAAGCCGTAGCAGCTCCACCAGGGTCTGGGAATGGAAAAAAAAAGAGCCCTGATATTTTAGAAAATCTGGAAGGGTAATATTTACAATACAGCAGACAGCTTGTCACTGTTGCATAATCAGGCTGATTGTCATCAGTGTGTGACCAGCATTTGATTTGAACCAAGGGGGAAGGATCTGGGCTTCAACCTGGAGCAACAAAATGTTTAGTACAATTTTAAACACCGCCTACAGCAGTGAAACTGAACAGAGCGTGGGCCATACGTCTGTGTCAAAATACAAAGCCATTAAAGGTTTCCTACTGTAACTGAGTCACAATGGCAACTCCCCTTCATAGTAAAGTCTTTCTTTGTGTTATTCTCCTCAGATGATTGTACAATGTAGTGGATATCAAGATTTATGAATGGCTCTTTTCTCCATAAATGTCAAGTGCAAGCAATAAGCTACATCAAATGTTTTAAAGGGTCTTGCTCTGCAGTAAATGAAACAAACAGGTACCTCTGAGTTTTTTTCTGCAGTTTCTGTGGTAAGAACATTTGGTATCTTACTTTGCCACATCCCATATTAGCTAGCTATATGTCACACTATCTAGCTAGCATGCAAACTAGTAGCTAGCTGGCTTAACTTGACTTGATGTAGCAACCACAACAGCCACCTTAGTTTCATCCTTCCATACCTATTTGCTCTGCAGCATAGTATCACATGAGACATATTTTACTATGTCAACACCCCAAATGACCCTACATGACCTGTTTAAGTCAATCACATGGCGGCCATCTTTTTTTCTTTTTTTTTTTTTTTTTAAGAAAAGTCATTAGTTTGAATACATACAAGATTAAGGAACCAGCTGGACTGTACTATATGTGTACTGTAAGTTTTGAATTAGAGAGGAACTCACGCATGGAGGCGGAGATAGTGCGCCTTCTCTTGTGGGTCTCCACTACAGCAGCCTGCTTCTCCGAAGCCCTGGTCTGGATGTTTCTGGTGGGGCTGCGGTCTCCCTCCAAAGCCTGGTCCTCCCCGTGGTAATATTTCATATGGTAGTGCAGCAGCTTGGCCTTGCGAAACGACTTGGTGCAGCCGGGCGCGCTGCACTTAAAAGGGTTGTGGTCGAGGTTGATGGACAGGACTGGAGGAGGCTGGTTTTTGATGACCCGGTACACTGAAACAGCATCAAAAAGGCTGCGGTTAAGGCAAGTGAAGTGTGGAAGAGCAGAACATCAAAGGTAAAAGTGCCAACTCTGTTGGCTTCATAAACAGGAGAGCTGGGAATACATATACTCACATGGTTCTCTGCTGAATCTGTTGGGGTTGTGGAAACCTTGCTTTCTCACCGCTATTGAAGGCAATGAAAAAGACATTTAATATAACACTGTCTGGCACCAAATCTTTAAAACATACCCAGCTCTTATGTGATATTTACTGCACACAATGACTCAATTTCACACTCCAAAAAAGATCCCTTGAAACATTCCTGCTGATTCACTGCCATAAAACACTTACGTTTCACCGGCTGGGCAGGTGGCACCTCCCCTGCAGGCTGAGAGCTCTCCGATTGGTTGTTTGGCTTTTGCTCCACGTTACCATTGGATTCTGTGGTTGTCATAGTGACAGACACTTGTTCCGTCTGTGCTGACGTCTGATTGGGCAATTCCGTGTATGGCTTGGGCACCTCTGTGTATGGCTTAGTTCCATTCAGTTCTGTTTCTACCTCCTCCTTCTTTACCTCTCCGTTCAAGTGACAGTTTTCCTCCTTTTGCTTCTCCTCTTCCTCCTTCACTCCGTTCGTGAGTCCAGTCTCCTTCTCCCCGTCCCTGGGCTTGTTCTGGCACGCCTGCTGTGACGTGTCCTCTTCCCGTTTGACGGCGGCTGTTCCGTGTTTAGCAGCCTCCACCTCACCATCTGTTTTCTTGTTCCTCTCGTTGGCTGCTCCCGCCTCCCACGCCTCGTCGTCCTCGTCCTCGCTGTTGCTGTCCTCCTCCTGGTCGGATGTGCTGCGTCTGGCCCGCTTGCTCTTGGGACCTCCGTTCTCCTGAGGCCTCCTGTCTCTGCCGTTCTGCACCTTCCTCACCATGCTCCTGTCGCTGGACCGACACTTCACGCCTTTCTGTTTGTCAGCAGGGTAAATGAGCAAAAATGGAAAACAGGGTTGAATACAAGAAAATGTGCTGCATTATGATAGAAACTCTGGGTGTTTATGATCTGATTCTGTTTACCTCTTTAACAAAAGGCTTCACATGAATTTCCTTCACTGTCTGGATCACACCGTCGTAGAACTTCACTGTGTACGATGCTGAGGGGATAAAGAAGATTAAATTGATGCAGGACGTGTTTTACACAATAGCCAGCTGACTGCTGTCTCTTCTCCAGCCAGCCATGTTTTAGCTGTAAGTTTTGTTATCATTGAGGGATATTCTGTTGAATCTGACTGCTATATTGCGATTAGGAGCCTTGCAGTTGCCAGAGACACACCTATCCCCACACTTCTCATTTTGAATCTGCGCCAGTGAAAGAGAAAACAACTGTGCCCTGACTTGACATCATCCAATCAACAAAGAGAAAACAAAGTGAAACTAAAGATTCTACAACATGCTCCACATCGCACATGAATGTGTAACAGCGTGGGCTGGGCAGTAAGTTGACATGTATTAGCAACACTCAGATATGAGGTGATCTGAGTGCAATGGCGCTGACAGATCTGCACTTTGTCAGTACTCCAACATGCTGCTGCTGACAGTCACTGAGGTTAATGAAGCAATGCACCACAGCGGGCCGCGGTGTACTGCAAGAGTTTGAGCTGCATTGTCTGCGCAGTGTGCAGTCATATTTTTGTTAATTTGTAACATACGGTGTAACTCATGTCTGCCACTGAAACTGAATATAACAATTTTAACATTTTCTAAAAGATCAGCCATGTTGTGATATTGTGCAAGTCATGACAATGAACAAAAAACACAACAAACACATATTTACATATTCTAGGTAGGTGGTTTTATAGTTTAATTTCTTTATATATCAATGTTTAAAACAACATCTCACTGATACCCACCATCTTTATTGACTGAAAGGACTTTTGCCGGGTAGAAACGGCAATCAGACCAGCTGGCCAGGACCTTGTCATTCACATGAAACCCCTGGAAGGACGGACAGAGGCAGTCGTCACATGGGTATGTCTTTCTTACCTAACAATTCAAAGTTGGGCAAGGATGGTATCATGTCAAGGTATACAGGATTAAATGAGATCACTTGAAAATCACAGGCACAATTGAAAATCATAAAAGCAGAATGAACCATCGGCCTATGCTGCAGAAGGCGGGACACGGGCGGTGACGGCCGCCTCTGAAATCTGACCACTGACCGCTCCATGAAAAATATTGAACATGCACCAGTTTTAAGATTGATGTCCCTTATGAACAACAAATGTTATCCTAATAAAAGACACATTTTGTATCTTTCATCTAAGCCACATTAAACAGGTCTCAGATGAAAACAGAGGTCACTGTAAAATCTTTTGTCCTGAACTGTATTTTTGAACTCACTATGACTTCTAACAATGTCACAGACTAAAAAATGTAAATGTAGCAACTCCAACCAGCAGTATTGAACATGCATTTAACTCTTACTGATTTTAATTTTTACTTAACATTAGAAATACTCAGACTGAGCTACTCCTGAAAAGCTACTGGTCCTACAAGCCAATCCACTAGTAACACTCTAGGTAAGCAGCTGGCCCATTACTGCTGTGTCATGCATGCTCACATTACACAAACAAAAAAAAAAAAGTCAACGTACAGGTGTGGGAGAGTCTTCCTGCAATCCCTGTCGTCTGAGCTGGATCCGCTCCACGGGTCTCAGGTAGGGACTCGTCCAGTCAAACCACTCGTCGTATCTGTGGCTCCACTGGCGGTAGTGGATGAGGACTTTCTCATCGTCGTAGTCAATCTTCTCTATGTTAGCAGCATACCTGAGGCGAGGCAGGACGACCAACGATGCACAGATGAGAAGGGAGAGGAGGAGAGATCAGCACTGAGGGGTGAGGGAGGTTTGAACTCTATGTAAACACAAACACTCTCACTGTTGTGTTTACTGTTATTTTATTTTATTACATTTCATGGCGTGCTAGCCCTTCATGTTTTTCCTTTTGTCAACTTGGAAAGCAATAAAAGAGAAGGGGGTGAAAAAAGATAATTCTGCAGGATACTTCTACAAGACTGCTTTTTTTACCTCTGACTGACAATTGGAAACGAGCAGGCACTGCACTGCATACACAGCAAAAATAAAAAAGAAGTCTGAAATGAATTAACAGTCACATTATAAAAGCTTTCCTCATTATTCCAGGTCAGAGGCAGGGTGAATGTCTACTCAGAACGCGCACCCATCGCCAACTGTCATGTGCTGTTAGGGGATCAGTGATGCAAGCAGCGGTGTCCAAGCGCAGTGACCGAGTCTTCTATTTAATCTTTTAATGTATGGCAGGCATACAAAATAGCTTAGCCAAGCGCAGTCTGGGGAGACTAAGGGTTTTAAGTAAAGGGGACAGTTACATAGACAGAGAGGAAGAAGTAGGGCCATGACTCACCAGTTTTTGAGGCTGTCTCTGGCCTCGAGCTGAGCTCCCACCTCGAATGTTATCCCTCTTCTATTAGGGGGCGTCTTACTCATACTGCCCACATCAAGGCTCCCCTCCTGTACACACACATACACACACACGGTTTACCAAGATATAGACCAATCCAAATTACACCCACATGGCCTTGATAGCACAACTAAGGACGGCCATATTGTGTCTGGTCTTGCTGACAAGAAATGCTGCTGCATGGAGGACTCATAAAGCAACAGACATTCTCTCAGTCGGCTCCGTCTCAGTTCATCAGCAGAACTTATTATTTTACATAATGTCTATGACAAATCCCTGCTTAGCAATTAAGTAGTAATTATGTAATTTAAAGCTTGCAAGCAGCTCCCTGTTTGCCAGCAGCACATAAAAAAATAGGAAGAGGTTATGATTAAGGAAGCTATTTAAGAAATTAAACAATTGAGCTCAAAGAGAGTTTATGGTTTTGTTTTCTAGCTTCACCTGCACTGGATAACAGCCCTCTGTGAGGTGAGGTGCATGCTGGGATAGGTACTACTGGTGTAAACACAGCTATAAATTACACGTGAAGCACTGTCTAACAGTGTAAACCTAATATAAAAATCATTCGCTAACGTGAGACATTGTCAGTAATGAAACATGCAGCTAATATCAAAAGTGCAATGTACCAGCTATCATTAGCTACAACAGTGGTTCTCAAAGTGAGGCCTAGGGACCACTAGGGGTCTCTAGGGAGGTCCCCGGCAAAATGAGGAAGCGTTTATATATTTCACTGTTATTTCACTCCCTATAAATTAACACAATGCGAGATTGTATGAGAATGACTGCTGTGATAATAGCTTTCACTCTGTAATAAGATTTAGAGGCGACTGTGCAATGCTGTACAAAGAGAATGACACAATAAATCACAGATCTTCTCAAATGCAGTCTCATCTAAAAACGATTCATGGTCTAATGCTGATTTATTTTAGCATCCTTTATGTTAAAGCATTTGGGAGCGTCGCGGCTAGAAAACAAGGCTGGGTGTAGGAGGCACATCTTTAGCATTTGGCTTTCATAGGAAGGATCAGCGATTCGTTTGTCGTGTTTCGCCGCTATCCGCAATAGCAAACATTTCTTTCGCACGGCCCGCCCTTACTTTATAATCTGATGGATTAACAGTAAACATCACAACACCTTACAGTAGTCTTGTGTATAATTTAACTCACCACAGCCCAGGAGAGGAAAATCTGGTATTGGTTTTCATTGCGACCTATAAACCGGATGTCTTCACACTACTCGGCGACCCACGTGTTTTCTGGTCAGGCGATTTCTCGGATGGAAACAATAGGAGACAATGCCAGCTACTCTAAAAATTATTTATATGTTTCGGGTAAATATGTAATCTCTCTCCACATAGCGGACAAGATCCAATTCAGTAAAATGCCGGATTACAGAAAATTATTTTGTTTTTGTACGGGCTTCGGAGAAAGCGACCAAGGCAGGGCGCACACGGAGGACTGGTTTGTTATTTTGGCGGACTCATGCATCGAAAATCAGATATTCAACACAAGAAATAAAAAATGCAATAAGCGTTAGAGATGCATATTTTAGCATGGTGAAGTTACAGCTCAACAAGCGTGTTATATCATAATAAATACAAGGGGGGAAATAGCTCCCAATCCTATTCAGATTATTAAAACCACACATCCAGAAGAGTTTTAGGTCTTAATTTAATATCAGAAACTAAATCGACAAAATATTATTTCATGTGCTTCCAGGGAATCTTTTGTTGATCACTTCCATACAGTAATGACAGTTTATTGTCCGGGGTTTTATAACCAGTGGGCGTGGTGTGAAATAAACCACAGCCTACGTAGGCGCTGTGGGCGAATACAATTGGCCAAAGGGTTCTGGTGTGGGCGGGACTCTCAGATGTCATTGGCCGCCCGGCTGTCACTCACACTGCTCGCCGGGGCCTCGCTGTCGGGCCTACTTCTTCATACTTTTCCCTGCCTTCAGTTGAGTGGCGTGGATATACGGAGCTTTAAACTTCCTTAACTGAGAAACCACGGAAGCCTCCAGAAACACCGGGCGAATGAGGACATGAGGAACAAGGAGAACGGCCCTGCACCAACAAAAAGGCCCAAAAAGTGTACAAAGACGACACCGTATAAGCTACTTGCGCACGTTTGTTTTGAACTCAAAACCCCGTCATCAAAGCCAAACCACATGCGGCATCACACAACCCAGGGGCTGTTGATACTTCCAGCAAACGAGCCCGCACCGCGATGCGTTCACGGATGTTAAACTCTAAAATGCGATGGAGGAAACAGTTTTGGCTTCCTACCTTGGTTTCCAGTCCCTCGTTGTCCGGTTAGATGTAAAATGTGTGATATAATCCCGTCCAGTGCAGGTACCGCCGCCTCCGTCTGTCTGGTCCAGATCACGCAGTTGAATTTCTCTCCGTTGCATTTACCACCGGCGCGGGCAGTGTGGCGCCACAGTACGCATGCGCAGAGGAGGACCCTCATAAATTCATGATAAAGGCCTTCATCAAAATAATCCCCCCTAATTTTTGTACTGTTGATTTTATATCTCCTGTCATATTCATATCCATTGCGTATTTTTCTAAGGTCAAATGTATTAACTGAAGCAATTTTAAATGGTTTAAAAGTACATATTTTTCCACAGGGCCCTTAAAACCACCCTTTTATTTAAATTAATAAGAAGAAAGTCAACATCAGATGTTGGTTTAGATATTAATAGACTGGGTACAGTAAGTCAGAAAGACCTCCAGGCGTTTTCAGTGGAAGTTATTTTGCAACCGCCTCGTCCTTCCATAAAAGTATCGCCTTCCTCAACAAATCACTGTGCGCATAGCGCCGCCCATCGTCCATCCAGTGGAACTAACAGTTGTTTACAGGATGTAGTGTGGGGTAAACCCCGCCAAACCAACGTCACCCACGACAGTTGCGGATTCGAGTTTACTTTCTATGCTGACAAATCTGTATGTCATAAATTAAATATAACTCTCTCTCTCTCTCAATTTCACTTTTCAATTTCATGGTTTTACTGACATGAAATTTTACATGTTTTGCCAAAGCACAGTAGCACATTTAAAAAAACACAAAAATAACAAAATTAACAACGATAATTTACACACTCTCTCCCTCTCTCTCACTGTATATGTAGACATAATTCATATTATTATGACAGACATTGCTTGCCTCTAATTTATAGGCAGTTTATATTGTTTTTAAAAGTGATATAAACGAATTTTACTTAAAAAATTCAATAAACTCAAATCTGCAACGTATTTTTATTGTATAGTACAGCACAGTATAGTTTATAGTCCACAGGTCTTTTCATGTGTTTGATGAACACATTTTACGTCAATGTTTATTCCAAGTTTACTCCCTCCACTGTAGTGAATTGTACCAAATAGCCGCTTCCTCAAAAGTAACCGCAGCTGCGTTGATTTCGCTTTCAATTCCATAAACTCAACTATTTTTTCTTTTTCTTTTTGATAATTTTTATCACGGTGCAAGTACAATTTATGAATAAAATTCTCAATGAATATTAAAGGAATATAATAGTGACTCCATATAAGATATAATTATGGCAGTAAAGTATGGTGAAGTCACTCGAATGAACAAACTATTGTAACGACACAGTACAAGTCTCTATATTATGAGGAATATTGTGATGGTTGTTATAAGGGAAATCATTGGGTTTTCAGTTTAAATCCATTCACCTGAATGAGCTGCGTATATTCAGACAAAAAGAACGTTGTTCGTGTGGTCATTGTGTGTGTGTGTGTGTGTGTGTGTGTGTGTGTGTGTGTGTGTGTGTGTGTGTGTGCGTGCAGCTGTCCTCGGGATTTATTTCATCCTGTGTTCTAACTTTTTCCAGTCCCACTATCTGATGCCAGGTCTCCTCTCCCCCTGTGGCCATAACAGTTGCCATGGTTACAGTGCCAACCCAGCATTTCATCAGTGGTGGACAGTTACATGATCGCCATGGCGTGACGGATGAGAGGTTGGCAGTTTTTGTGCAGTGAGGTGCCTGGATGGATAAACAGGTTAATGTGTGTTCAGCTGGGAATGATAAGGGAGACCTCCCATAACAGGGGGCATAACTCTTACATCTGTGGAGCGGTCGGTACACAGGAATTAAATGTCATTACTGTGGGTGTAAATAATGAAAATACTTATAAATACTGTCTGTGCAAGGCAGACTGGCATCTTCAGCTGTTTGAACCACATGATAGAGGAGGATGCCCAGCTTCTGAGTGCAGCCAAAATGAAGTCAGACAAACACCTCTGAGGTGTGGATGCAAAATCCCATTCAGATTCATTTGCTCATATACACTGGCTATGTGCCATATGACATTAATTTTGGTTTATTATGATCTGATTATTTCTTATATATGTGTCAGATTATGTGAAACATCACAAATGTACTTTTTTTTAGGTTGATCCTGAAAAACTTAAACATATTATGTGACTGGAAGACTGCTGCTGTTTCAAGGGAGACCAATTATTAGCATCACTGAATGTAATATTATGTATTATAGACAGACAGGAATCTCATTGGCCTGGTGAATATCCAGTCAGTCCACAGCTCCCATTGTGTGTTTGATGAACACATTTTAACATACAAAGGCTACATTTATTATTCCAAAAGTTCACTCCTCCCACTGCAGTGAAATGGACCAAGTAGCTGCTTCCTCAGGCTAGGCTAATATAGGCTAACCACGGCTGCAATCATTTCACTTTCAAAGCAATCAACTCAGGAGCTGCCTTTTTTCAAAATTCACATATCCAACCTATTAAGAAGTAATTTAGAAAATGTTCTTTAGGAGAGGCAAGTGATTTTCCCCTCTGACTGCTCTCTTCCCCAAACCCCGTGAAAATGAAAGTGTCAGACTTTTCAAATCAGACCTTTGTTCATGACTTTGATCTGTCACAGGATGCACCTGCTTGTGGTCACTTTGTCTTTGTTAACCTTGTCTAAAAAGAAAATATCCTGTACTGCATGGTTTGTTTTAATAGGTTGTTGATTTGTTTGTGGTTTGCATAACAAACTAGCATAGCAAATTTCTTTTTAAAAACTCTGTCTATATACTCAGTGTATTCATAATAGGCTCATTAATTCTGTTAGCAAATATCATCAATCTCAAGCTGAGACAATATGCACACATGGTGTCTAAACATTCACATGACTGGGAGACTCATAACATTGTAGCTGTAAGGCTCTACACATTTTATATTCCCTGACAATGTCTGTATAGACTTTTCAGAAATTTGAATGTGTTAGGATGCGTGCATGAAGGCTTTGAGCTGATGTCGATGATTTTCCTCATTTGGACTGGCAAACTGCTAAAGATGGCCAAAATTCAGACCATTTTTTATTCATAACCAAAGATAGCATCCAGCAATTTTTTATGAGACAGTTCTGGTGTTTGTGACATGATAAAAAAGACTTGGGGTGTGTCTGGTGAGTCACATGGTCTTATCCTACATGGCCTGCGAGGATCTTTTAAATATCCCAGTCTGTTTAAAGTGAGAGTAGAAAAACATGGCAATTTTCCAGCAGTAACTGAATTAATATGTGAGTAAGCTGCGTTCAGCTAACACACTCGTACAAAAGCCTGAAGCCTTACAGTGGTAACAAATTTAAATTACAAGTTAATAAAGGCCTTAAAATTTGTCTTAAACCTTTTTAGCTGCTGGCAGTTACACTCAGACGGTCCTGTGGCAAATTTTACCACTTCTTTAATGAGGGTGAGTGACCCATATAAAACTGTGCTGTAACAGAGCATTTATGCAGCTGCTTGCACAAATATTCAACATTAACCTTTTTTCCCTTTGGAGTTTTACGATAGAAGGTGAAATTGAATGTGATTAGAAAATTAATGAAGCCCACTGCCATAATTCATTCTTAAAAGCATCTTGGACTTAGTTCTACCTTAGTAGAGTGTATAATGTCAAGTTTTACTGGATTTTTTTTCAAGCCTTTTTCACGTCTTTTCAGTACTTTTTGAATACTTTGCTTTCAAAACAGTTTTCCTTTAATTAACTTCTCTATCTCAAAGGACTTGCCCAGTCTTTAATGGTCAGACTTGTGCTGGACAAAATAATTGGCTAATTTACAGTATTTTCTACCTATATTTCTCCTTTTTTGCTATCAGCTTCCTTGACTCTTGTGAATTGTCAGTTCAAATAAATGAGAAACACAAGCTGATCTACAATTGAACAAACCTTTATTTATGGACAATCATTCCATATTATAACAAGAAGGTATGCAAACATACATATACACACATGGATAGTGGTTTGAATCAGTCCTATTTTCAAAAGGCAGGCGGTTACAGCAGAGAAATTAACTGTAATTACAAAAAAAAACACATTTCTTTTATTCCTCTTTTCAGCGACAGGAAGCTCCATCCTCACCCTGGATCATTAGAATACGCTTGAGGAGAGTTAATACTATTTACAAGCAGAGTGTATTTACAGCGACGAAGCCTTAGAGGGGGAACAAAAAGCCTTATCTACATTCTCATAGTGCTTTGAGAGCTGAACAATACTCCATCCTCAGTGTGAGGGTTTGTGGTAGAATAATAAAATTTTCAGTCTGCAAGGGAGGCCAAGTACAGTTATCACATCCAACACCCGTTTTATCATAAGACCTGAGCCAAAAAAAAAAGTACAGACCACAAACAAAAGAAAGCACAATCTCAGTTTGAGAGACTACATACACATAATAGAGAAAGATTATTATCAGTTGAATAACCGAACTCCCACGTAACGACTACACACACCACATAAACTGTAATTACAACACCCTCGTCTGGCTTCAGTTCAGTGTTAACAGTTGTAAAATCAAAGCACTTCCATGTTTACTTGCCTCTGAACTCGCCACTAACGGTTAAAAAAGAGCATTCTGCACAATGTCAAAAACACATCCTTCCTGTTTGTGCTTTGAAATGGAGGCTCTGTGCTTTATATATCCAAACAGTTGTGGCGGCGGGACTATTTTTGTCTCGTAAAGTGAACGTATGAGGAGATCACGACAGGCTGCTATCAACACAACTACTCAAAACGGCACAGGCAAGCTTATCAATAAGACATCTTTACAAGGGTTCTCATACGCTTCATATTTTCAGTTTCTGTACATGATAAATCAAAGCCGTGTCTTTCATCCACACGCAAACACTCGTGTGCACACACACAAACACACTTGTATGAAATCTGACAGCTAGCCAGAAAAAAAAAAAAAAGGCCAAGCATTAACGTTGCTTGTTTTAGAAGATATAAATAAGGCAGCTGGTCACGGTTGTTTTCTTCTGATACAGTTTTCTTGTGCCAGTGTCCGTTTTGTTAACTAAATATTGTAAGAATTTGACTTTACACAGCCCAGTTGAAATTCTAACACTGCCAATTCAGCAAGAAGTGAAACAGTAGATCAGTTTTCACATGCAGTTAGAAATAAGTCAGTAAAATGAACCACATTAAAGCTGGTTCCAAGGATATGACAGGGAGTTGCTGTGAGTCTTTTCAGCTCTTGCATGACATCACTGTGGATTTGGTATCAAAAAGCACAATGAAGTCTCAGGTGATATGCAACGTCCCCCAGTAGGAGAGGAAGAGAGTCCATGGATCCGATGTCCAAGCTGTTTTGTTGTGTGTTAGACGATGCTAACCATCTCCTGTTCTCAGAGGTCTCACTCGATGAATTTCCAGTGTGGTTTTGACAGAGAAAAGCTGTTCATGCCTGATTGTAGATGTGTAATTCTAAGTGCTGGAGGCTGATCCAGCACAGGAGGCGGGCTCTGTGGTTTCAAGAGTCTAAACCACCCCCTCGATGAAACTGGTGTCCAGGTGGACGATGAGCATCCGCAGGAAGGACATCTCCTTGCGCGTGTTCTCGAAGATGACCCGCGGGTCGTCGGATTGGCAGCGGAGGCAGTTGGGCGCCATCACCATGGCCAGGTTGTTCACATCCATCTTGGTCACGGCCACGTTGGCGGGCTGAGCAAACACCTGGAGCGCAGGCAGAGAGAGCAGTGAGGCGAAAGTACACAGACTGACCTTTGACCCGCAGCATGTGGTGTGTGAGTCATGTTCAGTTCATCCAAAAGTTCAAATCAATATGACATTACTTCCAGGAGAGTATCCTGTGGCTTTGGATTGTTCATTAGGTTTTGCTTTCATGTGCTTTTCAATTTTTATTTCAATTTCAGTATTTGAGTAGTTTCATTTTTATTTTAGTTTCAGTTCCACTTATTTTTATTTTAGCTTCAGTCTTAGTATTTTTAAAGGTACAATGACAGGAGTTTAGTAAAGATATTTTGTCCATGTTGGTAATGGCTAATGTGTAATATAATCAACAAATCATAAATTATTTGTTAAAATGTATTACATGTATATTATTTTTCCAATAGTGTCCATAAATGTATTCAACTCACAAATGAATGAAGACTATGAAAACTAATAACATTTAACAAATTATTTTAAGTAGTTTTACAAGAAGTTAAGGTAGTTTTAGTTCAGCTTACAGGAATATTTAACACCTAGTTTTATTTTATTATAGTGATGATGACAGCTTTGTTTTCAGGGCTGCATATTAGAAATATAACTAAGGATATTTATGACTGTGGAATACAGTAATTTAGTGGCATTAGTGCTCTGTAGACACATGAGGCACAGATCCAATTTAGGTTAATAGGACAAAAGCTGCATTTATATTGTTGTGGTATGGAAAAAAAAGGTGTTTGTTTTCAAAAGCAAAATGTCACATATGTTTTTTATTATTTTCTTCTTGTCAACTCTTTCAGTGGAGATAAAAGTAGTGAATAAGCAAGAGCTTTTCAGTTTCAAATATTCATTTTGAAGTCAGACTTTTGTTTTGGTTGAAATATTTATTTACAGTGGGAATCATATTTAATAATTTATGCATAATAGTGCCTGTTAGACATTGTGAAATAAAATGAAACACTGAAAATGAACAATGTTGAACATGCACTTTGATGCTGTGGTGACAACTGGCATGAATTTTTATTCAGGCCATAATATGAATGCAGCAAAAAAGAGGGGGGGGA
>OMLF01029125.1:11194-33403 GCA_900302615.1 Holocentrus rufus
TCCCAATGGCAGCCAACTCATCACTGGTTTCAGTAGTGCCCCAGCACCTTAACACTCTAGCTTAATAGGTCTCCCACTTAAAGGTCCTACATTATAGATCAGTGGATTACACTTAGCACTCCTCAGCTCCACTCCAAAAGCCAAAGTTGTGTTTTCCACATATTTTGTAACCCTAAGAAATTACAGGATGGCAGCAACTCTAATGGAAAATTTGAGGTTTGAAAATGGCAGTTGTGAAACCAGCAGGTGACATCGCAACAGCAACATCTACCCTCTTTTATACAGTTTTGACCTCACCCCTCATCCCATCAGTCACACTCAATTAGGCCTGTACTGTAGGACTGCACAGACCTAACTGAAGCCTCTCCGTATGCAACCTTCATTATTCTGCTTCACCGCGACCCATCCATACACTAACACCTTTATACCTTACACCTTTATTATGGTACATCTCACGCCCTCAGGATCTATTGCTAGCCCTCTAGGCATTCCACATCAGGTCCATCACTCTTTCTTCTTCTTTTCTCTCTGTCTTACTCCCTCCCCCAATAGCACCATACTCAAAATTTTCATTCACATCATAAAGACTGTTTTTATACTCCTTGCCACAGCTGTAAAACACTCTACTTTTGAAAGTCAAATGTGTTTTTAATATGTCCAAATGCTTCTCCACCCATGCTCCCCACAATGTATATCACCTTCAGTGTTCGCTTGTTTCTGTATCTAATATGCATGTCTATTTCAGTTATATATTCTATCTTAATATTCTTCTCCCACTTTCGCTGCTTCGCATTGTGTAACTTATTGACACCTACTGAAACATAATTCCCATGACACTCAGTGAAAATATCAAATTGAAAATAAGAGGAATCAGTTCCATTACAAAAAGAATAAAGATACCATAATACCTTAAACTTAAATCAGATACTGTATGTGCTTTATACAGGAAACCCATCTCACAGACAGAATGGATTGACCAGACCCACCACTCCATATATAGCTCCAAAAAGGGTTCATCTCTGATTTAATCAATAAGAATAGTCCATTTAATGCACAATTCAACAGTGACAGACCCAGAGGCTCACTATATCATAACCAGTGATTCAACTGTGAAGGACAGCCTGACTTTAGTAAATATCTACAGTGCCAACACAGACTTCCTTTTACTCTTTCACTCAATGTTCTCAGTTTTATATAACTTTGCTAATTCATCCAATTCGTCCAAACAGTACAAGAAACAGGTCAGTAACCAAGAGATGTTACCCTCACATAATTGCTTTGGACAAAGCATAAGACACTTTTCCATGGTGCCATTAACTATGTACAGGACTCAATGGATGGTGAGCAATGGATGGTGTGGTTAAGGATTCAAAATATCAACACTGAATTTAAAACAGGCACGATAGCTGACACAATGCTAATCTCAGAGTTCGCATACCAGAACTAGAAAACAAAGTTGAAACTGGAATAGGCAAAAGCAACACTGGACCCTTCTTAGTGCCAAACTCACACAGTTTATTGCAGCATTCACAAGATGTTTTTCCATGGCCTTCCTTTTGGTATCACAAGTGCTCGTGAGATATTACCAACCAAGATGAACAACCCTCTGAAGGAACACAAAGGACTCAAGGTTTACATGGATGATACTCTTATTTGTCCAGACAGCCCTGAGGTTCTTGAGCACCAGGAGGGTCCTCAAAACAGTGATGCTGGATTGAATTAAATAAAGACAAATGTCTGTTGAGACAAACAGAGCTGCAATACCTGGAACACTTCATATATAAACATAGCATCAGACCTGACAGAAAGAAAGTGGATGCCATAAGAAACATTCCATCAACATTAAACACAACAGAACTCAAATGAGTCTTGGGTATTGTGCATCACCTGGGATGCTACCTGCCAAACCTGGCAGATGGGACACATCCCTTAAAAAAACTTACTGAGGTCCAACACAGTGTGGGCTGGGGCCTTAACCAGGAAAAAGCTGTTCATGATGTGAACCAGCTGTTGTCAGAGGCAACTGTTCTTGTTTTCTACAGTGTCACCAAGCCCTCTGTAGTGTCAGCAAAAGCTGCTATGGACTGCTCCAGAGTCATGATGCTCACCACTCAAGAACACTGACAGATACCAAGACTTGATATGCACAAATCAAGTAGTTCTCAACCACTGCATAGCCTGGTGAGAAATTCACTGAGTGCTTTTATGGCTTTTACATCTTTTACGATCCAGAAGGATCATGAACTGCCGGTACCTCCAATAAACAGTAAGGGCATCAATGCTGAATTCACCACCAAATCCGGTAATGTGGCACCTTCCTGCAGGGTTGTGCAGAGGTGTGGACGTGTTTATTCGTGCTTTAGAATGTAACCTTTAATTTATCTGATTCCACTGCTTTTTTCTCGCCACTGCTTGTGACTCTCTTGATCGCCGCTCTAGCTCGATCACGATTGCCTTCTCTCTCTCTCACTCACTCTGTCTCTCTTTTTCTCTTTTAATGCTATCAAACGAAGAGAAATATCGTCTCCTCGTCCGAGTAACATCTTTGTACTCCCTCTTGCTACAATGCTACATGTAATGTAAATATAGGCTCTTCGTTCTGCGTGCCGTAAATCATTTCGTCTGATTTCAAGGGGAATCTGACCTGGTGGCAGGCATTTAGAATAACTATATAGCCAATATTCTTGCTGATGGTCTAGTTTGCTCATGTAGATCATATAGAGACATCAGTATTAAATTGAGACTGTTTCAAATCCAGTTAAAAAATTCTTTTAGTTGCTTTAACAGAAGATATTAAGGCCCAAGAAGAAGCTAAAAAAGCAGCATGGCCTATGTTACCTGTTTGACTTAATGTAGACAAAGCCAAAGAAGAGTCAGACCTACAAATGGTTATGCATTTTTTGATAAAAAGAAAAGTAAATCCATACCGTATTTTTTTTAGGTGCTGGTAATGTAGAATTAGGACTAAGTATGACTCCATATCTTCTTTAATCACCAATATTTCGACAGTGAACTGTCTTCATCAGGGTATGATAAAGACAGTTAATCATACCCTGAAAAAGACAGTTCTAAACATTGTGTAGACTGAATCATTTTGAGGGCTGCTTATGTGAAGCAATTACAACTAGATGAGCACTCTCGTTAGAGTGCAGATCTCTGCCAGGCATCTGTGGGGACACAGTGTCTATATGAAGTAGATAGTTGTTATTGCTTTGTGCCACAACTCGTTGTAGAGAGGGTGAGAGGCATTTTCCATGATGGCTTTGATCTTGTCTCCCATCCAAAGACCCAAGAAGATTAGGCAAATTAGTCCGCAGATGTATGAAACAACAAAATTTGCCTATTAGGTTGATAGGCCTAGTAGTATGAGAATAGAGAGACTGATGGTTGAGCAAGCTGGACAATGAATGGAGTGAGGGAGCGGAAGTGAGAGAAAACATTTTTCTAAGTTTTTGATTCACTGCAAGAGGCTCTTCTTCATAGAATCAGAACTGTCCACAAAAATTTTAGACCGATAGGCCCAATAGTTGTGCAAGAATAGCTGCAGACAGACACACACAGATACACAGACACAGACATACCCAACCAAACACATAATCTCCTGTGGAGATAATAATTAAATTAAATACTGACCATCACTTAAGCCACAACAGCTTGCAGTCAGCCCTTGAACAACATAATGAACAGGTTACGGTGCTCAGATATGATTAAAGAAAAAGATTCTCATCGTAGCCAGTGGCAGATCCTAGCTTAGGTGATATAGTGAATCACCTAGGGCGGCAAAATTGCTGCGGTGGCATTGAGGCGCACATGCACACAGCTCTTTTTAGACAGATGCACGCTCACTTCTCCATTGCTCATCAGGACAGCGGCCTGGTGTCCCTTCCATTTCTGCTGCTGTCTGTCCACCTGTGAAAAGTGATTGAACTTGTACCTCAGTGCTGACCGTAGCTGAGGGATGTCACACCCGACGCAGCCATGAACAACACTGAGGAGAAAATGACAGCTGTGTGGAATTATTTCACTTTTCAAACTGAAGCAGCCAAACAGCTTTATGCAATGTTTGCAACACAAGTACTTGTAGAGAATGTAAGAACAAAGCCTGGTCCATCACAACAAATCTAATTAATAACACAAGGACAGCGCTATTATAATTTTAACTATGCTGTCTCCTCCTGACATTTAGAAAATGCTAACACATAGTTATCAAGAACTTACAGCATCCACCTACCTTGACTTTTTCTAAATATTCTTTATTTACACATTAGCATCGCAAGAATTGCAGTAATATGCTTGGAAAAAGGGTGAAACACCTTGTAGCCAATCTGGAACCTAGCAATAGCTCATGACAGAATTGTAGCCTAGAGTATGATGATGGGGATTGGAGTCCCACCAATGTGTGTGAGCTGAGTTAATTGAGTAGGCAGGGAGGCTGAGCAGGTAACCTCCAAAGCGAGTTGGTGTTTTAGGTCACAGTGAAGTTATTTGCCATGTTTGCCATAGCAGTGTGGACACAAATAAAATGCAATTCCTCCCACAAATAAGCCTCTGGTTCTGAGTGATAAGAAAATGGACCAGATTGAAGTTGCCTACAACAAGCCACTTAGAAACCCAACCTGATAAGTTGGGCTGTTGCTAAGGACTCCCTACAATGGTTTGGAGCCAAACACTAGTCAGGTAACGTACCTATAATAGGCTCAAATTGGCTAGTAAGCTGTAGTAATTATGTGGTTGTATATTGTCTAGGCATGTCTGTCTACTGTTATATACCTTTAAGCTATATAGTCTTTATTGCTTTCATGATAGGCAAAGTTGAGTAATACTCAACTCAATACTGAACTAATGCTTACAACATTTAGGCAATAAGTCCAACAAATAATAAATGCTATGATCCAGGCAGTGGAGTGCTGGGGTTGGAATTTAAAAAATAACAAACAAACAAACGAAACATCTCTGTTTTTACTGATCTACAAAGCCTGTAGAGCAGTAAAACAGAGCTAACTTTTTTAATTTATTTAATTTAGGTACAGATATAAGTTTTTATGTTTATTTTGTAGTTTATTTATTGCCTGTTTGAAGTTAATGCCAAATTAAAATGCAGTGGGAATTTATTGGACCAAACATAAGGATAATCCTATGAAAATTACATAATCTAGGGGGATAGCGGCAACCAATTTAGGCTATCTTCCAAAATCAACAGTGGGATTGATAAATCAAGACAAAACCAAGTTTACAACAGCTAGAAACATAAAGACTGGAATTAAGAGACCTCCTGGCTCTATCCGTCTTTCCTGGTGAGTTATTTTAATCAATTTTGATAATTTACAGTGCACTTTCTCCCAGTATCCAGGAGGGTGAGACAGAGGGAGCAATGAATTTGAATTAACTCTGAGAAGAGTTAATGGAAATTCTGCTTGCTAGGTAGATGAACAGTTTACACCATCTTGTCACCATCTTGCAGATTATTTTGTCTATTAAAAACGTATATGTTAAGGATGGAAGTAGCAAGTAATAATAATTTAATATTTGAGATCTCCTTTTTTATCTTAAGGAATGATATCCAGTTAAATATTTTGCTCCGGTGTGGTTTGTTTTGTATTTTGTATTTGGCACTTTTGTCTGCAACAACTCTATGATTGACAGTGTTAGTTTCTTTGCATGGCTCACAGAGTAATTAATTCAGCCAAGCTGATTTGTTGGAAAACAGAATATTTGATGGGTAGATTTTTTTTTTTCCTTTGGGTTGTTTTGGAAAGTGAACATGAAGTAGATTCTGATTAAATACTCAAAATATGCAGTAGCTGAAACATTATCAGATGATAATATTTTTCTATGAAATCATGCAGTTATAAGGGCATATGAGGTGATAAACATGTGATATTGCAGTTCCTAAAATGTTGAGTCCTCACTACTGTTTAAAATCCATAAATTCTTTCTTGGTACTGTGACTGCATGAAGTTTTCTTGCATTTAAAACTATCAGTCTTGAACCAAACACTTCCTCTTCGAGCTGGAAGATAACTATGCACCAGTCTATCCCTACAGAGCCTGTCTGTTGGACAAGACGGGGATCAGAGAAAGTTTACCTCAGGAAGGGGTCACTTCTTGAAGTATTCCAGTTGGATATTATGATCTGATTTTCTTAGCTGTGATACATTTCCTCCTGATGTGCTTTTTTACTGTCAGCAGATCTATCCAACAGCTGCTTAGAAATGTCTAGACTGTCAAACTAAAAATCATTCTCACAGACCCTATTATTCCTTAAGCTGGAGTACCAATAATACAAAATAACTGCCACTAACTATCTTAAACAATGTAATGTTTACATTGTTGTTATCTCTTGGTCAGGTCAAATGGTCAGGTCTAGAAAATGTATTTGCTCCCTGGCAGGTACACCTACATAACAGAAAGATGCAGCCTTGGTTCAACCCGAGGAGACCAGCAGAAGTGACATCATTATGGAGTTATTCAGACTGTGATTCTGGACAAAACAACTGTTTATATCATCATAAATACAACCCCTAAAAATACATAATGTCTAGCTAGTTTTGGAAAAGCTAATCTTCAAAATAAATGTCAAAGCTTGTCAATTATTCCTACACTGAATCAAAATTGGAATTATTCTTTCATTGAAAGTTTAAAAGTATGATTACTAACTCAAATATTGGCGAGTCAATGAACGGTGTAAGAGTTAATAGTTAATACATGCAGTAGCACAAGCGGGGGTATTGTTTTGTCTGTCCTTTGTGTGTGTGTGTGTGTATGTATGTATGTGTGTATGTACAGCGTAAGTCAAACTGTTTTGGTCTGATTTGTACCAAACTTGGAAGTGTTGAGGGTCAGGAAAGGAACCACGGTCAAAGTTTCGACCCAGTGCTATCACAGGAAAATTTATAATGGCCCGATCATTTTGTCTTTTTATTTATATGTGTATATGTATGTATATGTGTGGATGTGGATGAGGATGTGTATATATGTGTCCATATACTGTATGTGTATACATATTTTATATATTGTACTATTTTTGCTAACCATATATAATGTACTACCTCTGCTATCTCTGTCCTGTGTAAAGAGGGCAGCCATGTGAAAGAAAGTCACTAACTCACACTGGACCATGTGATGTAAATAAAGGCTAAAGAAACAGAGGGGAGGAGAGGTTTTTTGAAGTCTTTCTATATCATAATCTGTTTTCTCGGTGTAAGCCAATGAGGGCTGAGGTTGGTACTTGGGAAAGAACTTGAAAGTTTGAAAGACCTGTCTGAAGAAATTTGAGGCCAGTGCCTGAAGTCAGTCACTCTTTTTGGCTTCATTTCTAATCTTGACAGCTGGCTTTTTCTTCAGGAGCACTTTATATAATCTGGAGGTTACTATATTTGACTCTTGATGAGCACTTGGTGTCTTCACTCTTTAATCTCTGTTCAGAGTTTCTGATAGTTTCTGATATTGGCGTAGTCATATCAGATGACATTGATCCTTGCTGGTCTTTTTCAATGAGCCTGATGTGTCTGAAACTAAAAGCTGTATTGTAGATACTCATTAATGTTGTAGGGTATAGAATAACCACATTATTTAAAATAGTATATAGCTTTCTATAGTGTAGAAAACTTTGAAAACAGTCTCCTAAAAATGCATTTAAATTGTGAGGTTCTTCCTCACAGTCTTGGAGGTATGCCTGAAACACTTACCTTGATGGACCAGTGTGCAGATTGTCTGCGTCACCTGTTTCCCACCCACACATGCTCTGCCCACTGACTAAATTAAAAGCACCCAGGCAACTTTTCGAGTTAATATTATAGTCTGTGACGGTCCTCTTTCTGAACGGACCTCTATGACAACTCAGATCCCACTAGGATGTGTGTCCAACATCGTCCACCCCTCTTGGAACCATGTGAAAGTACTACTGAGCACCAACAGTGAGATCTTAATGAGCAATGACAACTGCATAGAGGGGAGTTGTCACTCCTTTCTTTTTTTATTCTTTTTTTTTAAGAGCTAAATTTTAAAGGTCTTAAATATAAAGGCTGTACATGTAAAAGCAGACTTTTTAAACCCTGAATAGTATAATTATCTCTTTTGAGTTTGGACTGGGCAACAGGGAGCACTAGAGAAACTTTAAAATATAGTCCTATACTTTGGCAGGGAACAAGAACATGGCCCTCTCAAATAAGAATACTCAATAATATATTTCTTAAAAAATGTATAAAGAAATCAGACATTTCTAGTAGCCAGTGGGAGACATCAGTGGTGGTTATATAAAATATGTAGCTTGTAAAGCTGCTGTTTAAAAATGCCATTTCAAGCGCTCTGTTGAGCATGGGCTCAATTGCACCTCACATTTCGGCTGGCAACAGCTGATCTGATTACAGGACATGTTCCTGTGTGAAAACTAGTCTTAGTGAATTCTGACATTGCACAACCTTCCTTTGTCTCATGTGCTAACTCGTTGCACATGATACATGTAAACATCTAAGTCAATCAGATACGGGATCAGACTGGTAACAGTTCCATTATCCATTGAAAATACTTTGTAATATGTGATTTGACAACTTAACAACAGATAATATGGTTGGTTCCACTATAAAGATCAATTCCTAAAGTTAGCTTTGCTTATCATTTCTTTATGTATTGTGTATGGATCAATGTAATACAGGGGTGCTAAAAGAAACACTGCAGGATAAAATGAAGGGATATGATTTTACCTGTAGAAGCTCCAGTATAAGCTCAGTAAACACACAGACATACATAGATGCACATAGAAATACAAAAAGAAAAATACAGAGACACGAACAAATGCGCAAGCACGCTCTGATTTTCTAACACGGTCACACACACTCACATGCACCACGCACACACACACATTACAAGTGTGTCTGCCCCTTCCCCAGATGTTTCTTTCATTTGTGTCCTAATTCTTTTGCAGGTGACAGAGACACGGACAGGGCCACTGGGATGCAGTAGCTATGACAATCTGGACTCAGTCAGCTCGATCCTTCTGCAGAGCCCCGAGAGCAAGCTTCATCTGCAAGGTAAACAAACCCAGCATGCCTAAGGTCCTGCACCACAAGGCCCCTATACAACAAACCTTGTGGGAAGTCAACATCAGGGTCAATACTCCATTTTTTAGCTTCAGTCCATTCATAAAATAAAAAAAAAAAATCTTTAACTGCACATCAAGAAATCCGTCTATGGGTGTTTGGGAAATGGTTTGTACCACCCCATAAATTGTAAGTCAATGCATTATTGAACTAGAGCAGGGATTTAGGTGAATTTGCTCCAGATTCTCCTCTTGGGATTGTGTTGTAATCCCAAGTGACTGTAGAGGTCTGCTCTTATTCTAGCATGATCATGGTCTTAACGAGTAAAGAGTCTTGGCTTTGATCAAAGTAAAGGCCTGAATGCAGAACAATAGCAAGAAGAGTGCAGACTCTTCAAAGTGTTTGAGATGAGAATAGAAACGAGGGCTTTCCATGTAGGTATGATATACGATATATAATCAAAATAATGAGACTGTTAATACATTCTGCATTCTGTAAAGGTACTGGAGTGATTGTCATTCTCGGAACTTAAATTCTGAACCAAAGGAAATAGATATAGAATGCATTTCTCAAGAATTTGCTGAAAGTCAAAATTAGTTAGGCGTTGTGATTAGGTAGGCTTTTAAGATAGAAAAAAATAATGTGAATCTACGGGTCTTTCGTTCATGTATTATAGGAGAGTAGATGGAAATAGCCAGATTTACTCATTAGCAGTTATGTTCTTTTGAGGGAAAATAGTTCTGTCTCAAAAATAGACAAAAGTGATAATTAGCCTAAGAGACAGAACTGCTTGCACTTACAGTCGCCCGCAGGGAGAGAGAATGATGAAAGCATGTGTAAGAGTGGTCAAGTGTCTGAATAGAGTGATCAGTCCTTTGATTTATTCAAGTTTACTTAGGATATTAAGAACAGTTTGAGCAACTCCCAGACTATTTTCAGCGCTCCCTCCCCACTTCTCCCTGAAGGGATCATTATTGCTCCTCTGAATTCAGAGAATTATACAGTGTGTCAAAGAAACACTTTAAAGTCCTTCCAGTGCTACTTGCTCAAAAGAATATATAGGTTTTCAAAAACCTTTATTGTCATGCATCAAATGTATCAGACCCTATGCTTTGATGATTGATGTTTTGTCATCCAATTGATATATGACAGGACCGAAAAGCATCCTTTATTTTTTGACTTGATAATAATTCTATGAGAATAGAAAGGCTCTCAGATCATCTTTTGGTTTTGAATAAAGGCCTTTTTTTCAGCACTTTCGGTTTAATATTAGGCCAAAGTGGGAGGGTCTTAGAGTGTTCTACTTGCTGAAAATGTGCTCTTTTAAGAGCAATTATCACTGCTGTCTTTAATTAGAGAGATTTGTCACCAAGCCGATGCAGCAACTTCTTTAACAATCGTCGCGCTCTTCAAAGCAATGGTACTTCACATAGCTCAATAAGAGACATGTAGTCCATAGAGAGCTTTTAGGTCTGTGCTGCTCACATTTATGAGTCACAGTTACAATCGTTCACCCCACAGCCTTCATTCTCTCATGGAACAACTATGTGTATTAACACAAGTAATCTTTTGCTCAATAAACCGTGCATGCCGCGCATTAAGCCAACCACTGCATTTCCAGAGCTTGAATTCCTGCCCATGTGCAGTTGGCACAGGTTAAAGAACATGCTCACATCTGAATTGAGTGCTGAGTGATAGGTGGAGTTGATGCTTTCTGAAGAATTTGAGTATTTCCACCGTGCCAGAAATTCAATACAACATGCAGACGACAAGGAAACACACTGATGGTCTACCTTTTGATGTATAGTATTTATCATTATTGTCAGTATCTAACACCAGCTTATATTTGCAATTTCAAGACTACATGCATTCAAAAGCTCTCAACAGTCATAAAAGAGCAGTGTGTGTGTATATTTGTGTGTGCACACGCATGCATGTATGTGCTTGTGTCTACTTTTTATGCACCACTATGTACAGTCTCCTTCTCTCTGTGAAGACCTGTGATGATATGATTAAGAAGTCACGGTTTCACTCTCAAGATCTCTCTCTTAATTGTGACCCAGACACTGGATACAGCCACACAGATCCTCTGCATTGCAACTAAATTATTAAAAGGTCAGTTTGAAGGGCTTGTTGTCACTAATGAAGCCTGCAAGCTAGACACGGCCGACAATTCAAGTGGCTGCGCTCTGTATCATCTGATGTGTCAGCTGAGTATTACCGTCACAACTGTCTATGCGGCCCTGCTGCTCCCACAATTTGTTATTATAGTTACATGTGGAGCATGCACAGGCAGCATAGACATTTTAGTATGTAAACCACACATTGAGTACTACAGTAACGCACAATTAAGTATTGAGTGCAATGATGACAAATCATCGGTGGCTTGTCATTTTCACAGCCCCAAACAAACTAAAACACATGGGCACTGAGTTTGTAGAAATGCCTCACAGGAGAGGTAACAGAAAAGATCCTTTTACCGAGGGAAGCCTTTTGGATTCATTACTTAGACACATTAATGCCTGCTGGACTCAATGATGAGCTGTCATTGGCTTTCTTTTCCTTTGAACTGGTGTTGAATTGTGGTTGGCTATTGGAGTTGTCAGTGGCTTGTTTGTTTTGAATTGTGCATTGAATTGTCTTTTGAGTTGCGGTTGGTTATTGGATCGATTGTCACTCTGCCTTTGTTGCCACTACTGCACCTGTGTGCTGTATGTCACTTCTGGCATGTTGAGGAAGGATGTTTGCCCTGAAACGTTCCTGCAAAATAAAAATCAGTATGAGAGTCCTGAACTTCTGTTCTCATGTATTTCATTTAGGATTCAGTGAAAGTTTATCACAGATGTTTGTTTTTACATTCATCAATTATGATTGCAAGTTACTTCAGTCAACCAACTTTAGGGGTGCTGAGTTCTGGATCAGCTGATGTTTCAAATAAACACTGGCGTCATAACTGGGTGCTCTGTTGAAGTTTTCAAACTCACCTGCTCAGTCTGCTGCTGCTCATTTTGCTGTTTCTATCGCTGATGCTGCCTATGCATCTCACACACACACACACACACACACGCACACACACACACCACCACCCTAGCATCCGCCCGCGTGTTTCTTCATGGCTCTCCATTGAGGCTGCATTGATCTCTCCTTGCTCTTTTGTTGGCTTTGAATTACACTTGCAGGGAGTGATAAGAAACAGAGCCGTGGTGCCAGAATTTATCGTATATCTGCATTTATTCTGATTAATGTTTCCATTAAATATGCAAGTTGACCGACTACAATGAAATGAAGTCACAGTTGCTCCCTCTCCACTTTTGTGCACTACTTACAGGAAAACGTACAGGGTTCGAGAAGACCGGGATTTTAAAAAGGAAAAGTAAATTAGAAAAATAAACCACGAAAGTGAAGGATGAAAAGCTATCACAGCACTCATTTAAATGATCTTCTTTCATCTGGGGCACTCAAAAAAATTGGATATATTGAGGTAATTGCGAGTGAATGGCTGAGCCATTTGGAGCATTCTCTTCTTTGGCTCACACTGGTTCCAAAACCAACTTGGCCATAATATTCACAATTGTTTGCTCAAAGTTAATTGAGATGGTTGCCTGTCATTCACACAAAGAGGCTGCATCACGTAAATGCTCTGCCACATTTATCTCTTGACTGGACTGGAGAGAGAACGGCCAAAATAACAATAACAACAACTGTTGTAGCGGTTTGTCTTTTTCCTCTTGTGACAACACATCATAAATGGACTTTTCAAACTGTCCCCCGAGGAGAGAGAGGTTGAATGGACCTAGGACTAGTCTATCAAGCACTAGCAGCCCTCAGCATTTCTAATGAACGCCCACCATGTGTCTCATTTTAAAATGCCCATTGACCTTTTGCCAGACAATTAGCTGGAGTGCAAAAGTGCTGGCATTTAAACTGTGGGGAGGAGCCACATCTGGCCAATGTGGAAGATCACGGATCACTGACAGTGCTATCCAGCAGCACCGTATGCAAATCGCACAGCATTATAATTGAAATACAATTTAAGATTTTACAGTGGCCATTGAACATTACTTTTTCAAAGAGCAAACCCGATTAACCTTGACAGAAAACTCATTCACTTCAATGCACTTGTTCTTGCTTTAAAGAAACACTGAAGCTATAAAAGCCATGGAATGGGTGTGAAGCCTTTCAGTGTGTAATGGAATACTTTCATCTTCACTCATTTTCTCTGACCACTTAATCTTTTTGAGGGTTACTGGAGTCTGTTTCAACACACAGGCTGGCGGGCGGGCGGGGAAAACACCCTAGACAGGTTGCCATTTCCTCCCTAGAGGTAACACATAGATACTCAAAGGCAATTTGAGTATGCATTTGTATGCATAATTATTGCTGCCCTAATCCTGAGAAGAGCACTACTGGCCACCAGGCAGTTACAAGCATTTTTACATTCATATTATAGGAATTGCACTCCAGTCGCCATCACAGTGTAATTCATATGCAGACTAAGCTACATTACTTAATGGTGAAATACACAAATCATCAATGATGAAACGCAATGCAATGAATGGATCTGCTGTGTTGTGCACATGTACCACTTTCTGTTTTCTGCTTATTTGTGCCACAAGGGCGGGTTGTGTCTCTGTGTGTGTGTGTTTGTGTGTGCGCATGTGTGTGTAAGACGCGTTGGGCCAGGCACGGGGGTCACTGTATATCAATACTGTGTGATCTCGGGGGAGGGCCGACTGAAGACCTTGTTCAGGCACAGCATGCTCCACAGAAGGGCTCGTCGAAAGAGGAGCCATGTCAAGAAGACTTGCCTCTCTTTATCTTGTTATTCAATTCTGTCTGTCTGAGGCCTTTGCCTTGGAAACTCGATTCATTTTCTTTGTATATATCTGAGCATTTCTGTCTATTTTCTCTTCCATTCCTTCCCTCGCTGTTCAATTCGCCGTTATTTATTTCTACCCTCCACTGGTCCGCTTTACAGAGATTAAGTCAGCTGTTCCATAATTTCACCGAGAAGTGAACACCTATGCAGCAGTAATTGATAGATAACTGCTCTTCAGAGTGTTTTTCAAGTAACTGTTTGACATTTTCATTATGATATAACTTGTTCTCTAGACATAGGCATGCCGTAATTGATGTTAATCAAGAGCTGCCCAAGCATATAGTTCTTTATTTTTTTTTTCGTAGCTGGATGTGTCGACAAAAAAGCCCTGTTTTGGAAAGGGATGCCAGTGAACCTTTTAAAACCTTAATCCTCACACTAGCCATTTTTAATTGCTTGTGAATTAAACACGGGAATTAGTTTATTGGTATTAGTATGCAGCACCATGAGTTAGTACAAGGATGCAGTAATAGAAAACCCACTCCATTTCATTTTTTTTTCATTAAACTTTTAATCATGCCTGTTTCTTCTCTTTTTGCCTCCAAGCCTCAACACTTCTCTAACTTGTGCCTTGTGGCATGCATCTGCAACTGCAAAACTTTGTTGAAATATATATTTTTTTTCTTTTTTAAAGTGCTATTAGAAACCAGTAAACCACATTTTTTAGAATTTGGCACAGAGCAGAAAAAATCTCTTAAAGTAATTTTATGGAATTAGCCTTATAGTTTGAGACAGCATGTTGATTCAAATGTAATGGATGAGAAACAAGCAAGCCGCTGTAGAAGTGTGTATTTAGTCATGGGTACATTTCTTTCATGGATATTTTACACTGTCATTCCAAAATGACCAGATTTTCAAAGGAAAATGTTTTTTTATCCTTTCTCGCTCTTTGTGGTGTGCTCTTTGCGAGCTGGTGGGGCTGTGAGTCACAGATAACACAATGCAGATATAACACTCTCTAAATTCCTTCTGCTTTCACTCAGATTTAGATCAGAATGCTGCAGTGGAATTTTACATCAAGGGAGCTACCTATCAAAGCTTATCCTAAACTCACTTCTCTCCCACAGTGATAATTGCTTTGTAAAATATTTGTGAAATCAACCAATACCTTACCCCCCCCATACACCACCCTCCCACCACAAACACACACACACATCAACACTACCACCACCCTCATATTTTAACTGGGATTTTTTTATTTTTTTTGCATTAAAAATCATGGCTGACTGCCTGGGTATAATAAGTGTATCAGATATGGAAATTGCAAGTTAAATGCTTTGATTGTGGGTGTTTCTGTTTTACATCTTCGCATGTTTAGGGCTTGAGGAAAGGCCGCATTCACTGCATCATCATTGACAGCCCGCTGTGAGAGGTCATTAGGGTGTGTTATTAGCAGCCGGTATTTGTGGTCATGCAAGAGGTATTCATTGATCCTGGTCAGAATAGATTAATCTCTTTTTTTTTCTTTGTTTCTTTCTTTATTCTTTGTTCTTTCTTTGTTCTCTCTCTCTCTCTCTCTCTCTCTCTCTCTCTCTCTCTCTCTCTCTCTCTGATCCCTAAAACTTTGCAGTTTATCAAGATTAGTGGAATCAGTGTAGATTGTGTGGATTGTGCAATTCGTAGGAATATAACAATAATAATAATAATAACATAAAGAAACTGTTTTTTTTTCTCTCACACAAGTTAAATGTGAATGAAAAATGAACTTTGACAATATAGTGCACTAAGTGTATTTAGGATGGGTTTTCTGTCGTGGGATTTAAGCACACTTTCTTCCTCCACCTTAATTTGTTGTTTATTCATTAGTCTTCTCTCCAGGCTAAAGCTTGATGCTCGGTGATGTTGGTTTGGGTGGGCTCTCACTTTCTGTCTCCACTGGGACCTCAAAATAAAAATAGCCTATTGAGGATTGTGAGAATGAAAGATGGAATTAACAAGTGGTCGTTACACCTGCACTACCCAATTTCAGAGTCTAACCTGCACCATGTAATTTCAGAATCTATTAACAATTCAGAAAGCAATGTGTGCTTTGTGGAGACTTTTTGAGATGTAATGATATAAAACAAACTTGTGCAGACCAGCCGTGCCACCGCTTACAGCCCTTCTCGCCTCTCCAAAGTTTGTCGGCAAAATTGCTCTTGATACCATTTAGTGGTCAGATAAAATTGCATATTGCTTGTTGAAATGGTCAGGTCTTCTGCTTACCCATGTTAAAACATCAGTCCTCTTATAAGGCTGTTATGCCCTAGAGAAAATGTTATACTTTTTTACATGCTTTTGATGTTTCCTTATTTCCTGACATCTGGTCGTACTTATCAGTCTTTCCTATTATCTGAGATGCAGCAGAACTGGACCAAAGAACACTGAGATGTAATGCAGCAGAGAAAACATGTAGTGGGAGTTGAAAAAAGCAAATGATCTAATCCATTTCTACGTTACACTCAGGTGATACTTTTTGAAGAATACATTATTTAGAAACAATGTAAATCAAAATACAAGGATCTTTGAAAAATGCTCATATGAAACGGAAATATACCTGAATATTTTGGTTTCCTCATATTTTTTCCACACAGTTTATTTCATTAAATATGCTTCTGATGCGCAGTGTGAATTGTTCAGGCCTGTTCACTTAATACCACATACTGACTAAATTAATGCCTCTCTACATTGTTGTCACCACTACTAGTCCTTTAATTTTGAAAAAGGATTTTTGTTGAATTTTTCCTTTTTTTTATATTTGTTTGTACTAATGTCAAAAGAGCTCAGTGAAGCAAGCTGGGGCCTAATTATTCTCCTGAATTTTTTTTAAAAAACTATCCAGTGCCAAATAACTAAATTGTTAGATTCAAAGCAAGCAGTACAACACACACTGGAGAGGTTTTAACAAACCAAGTCATTGCATCTAAAGCAAGATCAGGCAGCACTAAAGTGACAGCACCATCTGAACACCAGCATGTCAGGCTAAACAACTGTTTACAAGAGAGAACAGCATCTGCATTCAAGATACAAAGCCAACCAAAGAAGCAACACCCTTCTCCAGTCAGTAAAGGCACAGTCAAAAGTTGATTGGCAACCTCTGGTTTTAGTGGGAGAGTAGGAGTTTCCCAACCACTTCTTGAATGGCAAGTTTGAACGTTTAGCATGGGCGAACAATGCCATAATTTCACGGGTAAAGACGAGAGGAAAATCTTTCTTCTAGATGGATCAGTTTAGACTTTATGGTTGCAGTTATGTGAGGAGATGAGGCAGCATGAGAGGTTCATGCAACAACACAAACCTGCAGTCAGACATCGTGGTAGACATGTTGAGGTGTGGGGGTGTTTTGTCTGTTGAAGAGTTGGTGACTTGCTCAGGATCAAAGAGTAAGCACCCCTCTCTTCTGCAGAGACATGCCATCTCTTCTGTCAATTCCAGTCATATCTGAAGTCTAAGGGAAAGCGAGGAGTCCTGACTCGCATGGATTTCTCTCCACAGTCACCAGACCTCAACCCAACACATCTTTGTGATATATCTGAAAAGGGAAAAGGTGAAGCATACTGTTACCATCACAAAACCCTGCATGGGATGCCCTGAAAGAGGGCTGGATTCTCAAATTCTGAATCAATGCTCGCGCAGAGTGCAGAGTTGTGATTGAGGCAAATGGAAGATACACCAAAGGTTAATACAGTTTAACAATTTTATTTTAAATCATATGAGAGGAATATTATTTGATAATGTTTCAAGAATATCATTGACTTTTTTTTTTTCTTTCTTTCTTTCTTTTAATAATTAGTGAAACGAAAGGGCTCTCGGCAGTGGACTCAGGTTTTTGAACCCCACTGTACATATAAACAGGGCCAAAGGAAGCAAGATAAGGGCCCCGCAACCTCCACAGTCACCTCTAATACGGCTGTCATAATTTAGCACCAAAACAAAAGCAAACTAATTTGCTTTTTTCAACCCCCACCACATGCTTTCTCTCTTTCCACTTTCCTGAAGCTCTCCATGAGCCTATCTTGGAAGATTTATGAATATGTTAGAATAGCCTGAGCCAACAGTTTTCAAAGTGGTGAAGTGAAAATAAATTAAACTGGCCCTGTAGGCAAGTCGTGCGGAGAGTGATGAATTAGATACTCACTGCTCCGTCGCTCGATGCCTGTCCCTCTTTTCAAGTGAAAATGCCGTAAACATTGAGGGGAAAACAAACAAACATGCAAATAAATTAAGCTGTTTTTGATGGCAGAATTGTTGAGAAATTGATTTGGGAACTAAAGTACATCAGTAAACACAATGTCTTTGGTTACCATGAAAAAATTTACTTATGAAAAATCTTTGATGCAAACCATGGAGACTAAATGTTGGATGAGCACAATAAATAGACGGAGGCATTTTCATCTCTGTCTCACTCTCTCACACTCTGTCACACATAGGCGCTCTTCTTTCTTTCTGTCTCTATCACCTCTGTTATTTCTGTTTTGCAAACACAGACCGGGACCCACACAGATTGCACCATTTATGTAATTCTTCAAATTTCAGGGTTTCTATGGGTCTTAAAGTCTTGAAAATCAAGTTTCAAATTCAAGACTTGAAAAGGTCTTAAAAACAGTCATTTTCAGAGATGGGTATTGAAAAGTGTCTTTAGTGTAATACACAGGTAATCAGTTTCTGTCTGTTTATGATAAAGAGACTGGCATTTAAGGTGAGGGTCAAATCGGGTTAAATGTTTTCTGGTTGTTGTACTTATTTCAGGGCGTTGTACATGTGATGCCTTGTCCAGATAATGACTGGCAGAGATCCAACTGAGCAGATGGATATTTTTTCAGTGCGAAATAGGTCTTGACTTTTTTATTTGGGTTTTGAAAAAGTCTTGAATTTGATGTCAGCAAAGGGTTGATGTGATTTACAAAACGCGGGGTATATCTCTTTCATTGTTAATATACAGAGTGGCTCCGAACCCCTTTTATTATTGCCAAGCCTCTGACCCTAGCTGCTGTTTCCCTTATAAAAACACACTTCTGTGTGTGACTAGATATTTAATAACCCTGGATCAGTTTCAAGATGAACGGTTGCAGATAATTTTTCACTTCTCCCCAGCATGCTTAGATCTCAGTATCTGATGAAATCTCTGTGTTGACCTGAAGGTCAGGTTTCAATTGGAAGTGGTCAATCAAGAGCGAGTTTCCACTTGGACCAGCATGATCATAAATCTCCCTTTTTCCCCCACCCATTCTTGCCAGCTCCAGGCTGCCATTTCTGCCAGTACCCGTGGTTTTCCCATTCAGCCTTCTTTCTCTCCTCTCTGGCAGACTGTGTTTCATCGACTGATGGGAGGTGGGGGGGGTGTCTCTATTTTCTTCCTCTTCTTTTTTAGATGTTAGGCCCTTTCAGTTTTGACGGCTCCAAATATTGGCTAGGAATGACCTTTTTACAAACATTTCGGGTAACACTTTGCTTGAAATGTTGGTTCTAAGACAGAAGTGATGATGCACATTATAAATATAAATGTGTCAGAAAATGTCATGTAACATTATGAATCTTATTTAACCAGCATTTGAGCCTGTTGTAAGTAATGGTTTATTTATTTATTTATTCATTTATTTATTTTTTTCAGGACATTTGAAGTGTAAGACATGGTTAAAGCTTATAAGTTTTATAACGAAGTTGTACTAGTTTCTTACTGCATTATATTTTGTTTGGCATTTTCTGATGAAGTTATGTAATTACAGTGTTCTAATGATGCACATGATATGTTTTATAATCAACAGAAGTACATTTTTAATGTCCTTTGTCACCCTTGGTGTTTTAATTACCTTTGAGACCCACAACAGCTCCAGTATCAACCATGGACTTTATTATTATTATTACTATTATTATCATCACTCATAATCATCTAATGTGAATCCAAACAATAATGTTGTTACAGAAACTAAGACCAAAACAGTATGCTATCAATTAAGAAAGAATGAACAGAAATGTTCGGTATAATTTTTCTGATGATTTGAATCTGGCTTTCTCATCTGAAATGTTTATACTGAAAATCTTGACACTTTCAGGGCAGTTGTATCTTTTATAACTGAAATGGAAATGTCAGAACTTGTCACACTTCTCTCCTCCCCCTCTCCAGGGCTCTTGTAAAACATGTGATTTCTCGAGCCTCGAAAGTGTGTGTGTGAGTGTGTGTATGTGTGTGTGTGTGTGTGTATGCGCGCGCACGTGCATGTGTGTGCATGTGAGAGAGAGAGAATGTGTGAGCGTGACACTAGCAGAATATCTCACCAGCCAAGGCCCCGCTACTACTGCTGTGTGGGGACACATGGCAGCACATGACCGAACAGCTTGAGTGCTGCAACTGAAGTACAAGCAGCCATCAGCAAATACAATTACACTCTAAATCCCTATTCTAACAGACCAGATATTTTGTATATGAACATATGTTGCTCCTTGTCACAGCGGCACAAATTTGTGGTTGTGGAGAGGTCATCATACATTGTTTAAGGACTCTTTATTTATACCACTAATACTACAAGCACCATGATAGCAATTACTAAGACTTATTGTGGAGCCTTGCCAAACCTTTATGGGTAATAAATCAATAGTTGCATTGTCCCTATACTGAGGTCTTGTGCCAGAACAGAAAAGAACAGAAAAAAGTAATCACTGCTTTACTATTACTCCAACTCACCCTGTGTGCCCGTGTCTAGTGTTCAGCACAATTGGCAATAACTCAGGACCTTGGACAGCTCATCGAGCTCTCCATACTGCCTGCCTGTCTGAATCTACCAATTGCTTCAACAAGCAATTTCAGCCATACCCTTTTTCAGGGGGCGGGTGCAGCAGGCACTGAATACCAGAACAATTTATACATGTAATTATGCTTTTACGGTTATTTTTTGAATCAGCTGTTGTTGCTGTTTCTGTATACAGTATGAATAAGTGGGTCTCTTCCAAGCTACCATTATATAGAGATATTGTGCAAAATCCCATCATCAAAGTTCTCCTTTTCTATCCAGGTACAGAAGGATGTATCACACGTATGCAGGCAGTGTGTAGATATGTTCTAGGAAATGGGATTTGCCACTTCTGTATTGTTTTGCTGTTGGAAATATACGCATGCCTAAGCGTATTCGTGCATTCATAAAAATCCATTGAATTCCAACAAAGTGCTCAAGATTTAAGGAAAGAAAAAATATCCTTCCATTGTACTGCACTTAAAAAATAAAATGATGATTTAATTTTGGATACTTCAGAGGCAAATATTAAGTGTCCCCAACAGTTATTGTCATACATTACTGCTTCCGTATGGTTGTAAATCAAACAAAATAATGTAGTCTCAGCAGTCTTGTCTGACAACATGAGAAAGCTGCTGGCTTGTAGCATGCTGAAAACACTTGGGATAATCTGCTCAGAACAGACACTGCAACACTTTATCCATTTAAATGCTAAGTACACCTCATTCAGAACTTTAAAAATGGCAACACATTTGAAGAAGAGCTATATGCAAAGAGACGAAAAGTGGATGAATAGCTACATTAGCTACACCTTTACTTGGTGCTGTATTGTGGAAGAGTAACCCCCATGTGAAATGAGCCAAGACACTAAGTCTCAGCACTATATTGCCCGTTTATGGTAAGCATCTTGAGATAGACATGCAGACTGGACAGTCCCGCAGTGCAGAGAGACAGGCAGACTTCTAGTTTGGAGGTCTTAGATGTTGTATCCTGTTTGCAACAGTAACCTCCAATGGTAATTTAATGCCCCTATTGAAGTAACGCACTTTATTGCACCAGTGGATTAAGTAATGGTTATTTTGCAAATTTGCGGTCACACAATGGTCAATTAATCTTTAATGAAACTATAACTTATGAGGCAAAGCGTGGCATTGCAGTGAGCAGGCAAATGCTTGCCAAGGCAGTTACAAACCTCAGCTGCAGTCTACACTTTTCATCTATCACAGTGTAAAAATAGAGCACTCTAAAAAGAGACAGAGTGAAACAGCAAAGTTACAAATGCACGGCCTCCACTTTGAACATTCATGGAAGTGTGTGAAGCCCTGTCCAATTGATGCTAAGGGAATATATCAGCCTCTGATGTATGCAATAATATAAATTGCCAATTTGAGGTGCTATTTATTTAGAGCAAGCCAGGGATAGGGGTTGTGGGAAATTGTGTAATGACAGCATGAAGTTGAAGGTTATCAAACGGGTGCATAGAAATTCCAATATTTGCCTTCCATTTCATCAAGACCTCTTTAAGGTTAATAAATTTCACTCCCTGGTGTGCTGTTTGCTACTGCAATATCTTGTTATTTTTTATT
>OMLF01029125.1:33423-45824 GCA_900302615.1 Holocentrus rufus
ATTTTTTATTTATTTATTTACTTATTTAATTTATTTTATTTTATTTTTTCCTGTGTATATATCTCAGAGATGTAAGTAGCATTGGGCCAACATATGGGCCAACCATTCTCAGTGTTTTAATGTGGGATTGTTCTAAGCTAGCAAGGAGCTGCTGAAGACAAAGATAAATGGTTTTAACTAAAATTAGATTTCTCATTTCATTTTTTAGCCTGAGGACTCCAAATCTCTTACTCATCTTCTACTCATAATTCCCCACTGCATGAACAAATGCTGATGGACTTAATTTTATTGCATGACATTAATTCTGCAGATTTGAGGGACAACACTGTGGAATGATTTTTTTCCTGCTACTATATTACTGTAACCCAAAACTATTCCCACTGCAAAATATGACAGAGCTAAAATGTGATAGGCAGTAAAAGATTTTGCAAACTATATTAAAACTATATATATTGGTTTGAAACAGTAAAATTAAATTTGATATTTTCATGACTTGAGTCTCTCTCAGAATAAAATTTATTTCCGCTATGAATGCAAATCATCATTTTGGTTTGAACAGCAGATGGTGCTGAAACATGGCTGGAATTGTTCTTTTGTTTCCAGAACGTCATGTTATCGAGCCAACTGGTAAACACTTGCTAGCCAAACATTAACTTTTGGGTGAACTAATGCTCAAGCTAAATAACATTTTTGTTTGTGAAGACATTCTTATTACGTATAGTAATTTCTTCTTCACTAACTCTGAGTGGATCCCAGAGTCGCACTTTGAGACGTGTTCAGATTGACAGCACTAAAGCATTCATTAAAATGAATGAGAAATGGTACACGAGTGATTTCTCACTTCTGAATGATTTTTAACAATTGAAATACACCCACACAGTTTGGCTGCATATGATATGATAAAATCAATTGTAGGTGTTGTACTGCAGATTCATTACACTTGGGCTACAGTATGGTGGGAAAAATATGTGAGCACATTCTCTTATTTATTCCAAAAGATTTGTTGACGCCTACGCTTAATGTAGACTATCAAGCCTAACATAGCGAGTCAAAATTCCATCTATAGCTATAGAGCTGGCATCTGGTTATTACAAGTATCACCTATGATCACCTTTGATCTTAGGAGTAACAAGATATAAAGTTTGATAAATTTTTAGATGCAGGGAGTAACAAAATATTGGCTTTTACGCTCTCAGTTTTTGGTTTGTTTCATAACAAAGGCTCAGTAGGAGAGAAGAGGAGAGTAGAAGAGAAATGCCAGAGTAGGAGTGAGGATAATGAAGTACAGCAGAAGAGAGATGTACAGAGAGAATGGAGATAGGTAAAAGGATAGAGTGTTAAAGGGAGACATAAGGACTGAAACAGTGAGAGATCAAGGAGAAGACAAGATAGCGTTGAACTGTTTGTCAGTGAGCCAAAAGGGTCCTCCTGCAGTCTCATGGCACAAACACTTTGATAACAGAAAAGAAATGGTGTGTCTGTGATGGTGGTGGTGATGCTTAGGTTGGGTGTGTAAGGTAGGGTTAGAGAGGAGTGAGAAAGGAGGGAGGGCTGAGGCACTCAGTGTTATTGTGCACCAGGCCGCTGGCACCGGCACTGTCAGTGAGCAGCGTTGATCCGTGAACTCGCCATCTGGATTCTCCCACAAATCACATTAAACTTTCAAACCCAAGAATACATCAAGCTAAATGAATATTGGCTCCAGGGGCCGCAGACAGGCTTGATGGAGGAAAAGCCCTGTGCAACCCAACTCTTTTGTGGTCAGATATGATCCATCTATCCCCTATACTCCTTCCCTCCTTCCCTCTGTTCCCTTCATCGCTGATAGGTAATGGTTCTAATGAGGAGTAGAGGAGAACAGAGGACCCTTGAGATCTATAGAAAGAGGAATACCAGTCAAGTTGTTTACTAGGCAGAAAGAAAGTATATATCTGAGTACAAGGTTTCTGCACCAACCACAGAACACTGTGACACTGTTTTAGACAAAAGTGTTAATGTTCTGAGAGTTTTTAGCATGTTTTAGCATGTTTAAACACTGCGGATCACAACATTTAACCTTGATAGGCTTCAAGACTGGGTTGGCTTGTCTGTCCGAGGTTTAGAAGTCCTGGGCTACCTCTGATCTTATCTTACTGACTGTAAATTTTATGTTGCAATTTGCACTTTTATCTCCAATAATATGGCTGTAACTTGTGGGGTCCCACAGGGCTCTGTTGTTGGGCCGCTACTTTTCTACTTACATTTTATCACTCTTGGAAGTATTATTAAAATACATGACATTCATTTTCATCAAAATGCAGATTACACACAGTTGTATATTGTCCTGACATCAGATGAACAAAGCTCTGTGAGGTCTTTACTCAGTTGTGTAGGTAATATAAATATATGGATGTCTTGCAAGGTTTTACAGTTAAAATAAAACATTGATCCTGGTAGTGGGCAGTGAGACCTACAGAAATACTTTTTCTGTTAATTTTAGTTCTCTGTGTCTTAAGGCCAAATAAAATAAAATAAAAAAATCGAGGGGGTATTTTTTTTATCTTGACTTTAGAAGAGGACCTCCATGGACACTCTTCTGCAATGCACTACACTTAATCATGTTTTGCTGAGCTTTAGGCCTCTGGCCATCATCAGAGCAGGTAAATTTTGACTTTAAAAACCACATGTAATGTTTCCAAAGCAGCTTTTTACCACCAACAAAACATCCAAAGTTTGCGATTTCATCTTGTTTGCAGACACAGAGACACTTGTACATGCATTTGTCTCCAGTAGATTAAAAATTATAATCTTCTCCTTGCTCGTCTATCCAAAACATCAATCGCAAAATTACAGGAAATACAAAATGCTGTTGCCAGAATTTTAATGAGGACTAAATAGAGAGAGCGCATCACACCTGTTCTGAAATGTCTTCACAGGCTGCGTGTTAATTTTAGAATTGTTCTTAAGATTATTTCATTCATTTGTAAATGCATTAATGGATTTGCTCCAGATTATTTTAATAACATTATTATAAGAGGTGCACCCACTAGACCCCTTATATCAGTCAAAACTGTGGGAGTTATAAATCCAAAACAAAGACTGAGGTAGCTGCTTTTACATTATATGCATGATATGTCCCTAGACTTTGAAACAAGGTTCTTGAGAATTTCAAGGTTATGGAAAAACTGTTATAACTAAATTGAAACCTCATCTTTTTTTCTGTTGCCTAACTGATATATTTTGGTTGCTAGTAACTATGTCTTTATTGTACTCTATCCTCTTCTTTCTCATTTATTATTCATTATAATTTTTGCATCGCATTGTATTTATTTATTTTTTTTTACTAAGGCTGTTATTTGTGAACTACACTATACTGCATTCTTCTGTCTGAAATGCACTACAGAAATTGATTTGATTGATTTAATTTAATTTGATATTTTCATAGTGATAGTACATTTGTGGTAAGCACATGCAGAGATAAGATTTTGCCCTGTTGTAGTCTTACATTTGCAATGTACTAATATTACATTAATATATAATATTATATATAATATATATATAATATTACTATATTAATAGTAATATTACTTACTGTGTATCTCATTTCATGCTTGTCTATAATTAAGAACTTAAATATTTGTCTTTAATAATTACCCATGTACAGAATTGAGTAAACATTAATGCATGGAGTACCAAAGGACAGTTTGCATTACCTCTCTTTGATCTTTGATTGCTGCTTATAAATTAGGCCCATTAGTTTTCAGTTTAACATTTGCTGTGATTTTAATGAGAAAGCAATCAGATTGATTACCGCATTATGCATAGCAGGAGATACCATTGGTATTATGACACCACCTTGAAAATGACCCATGTGCAATTACTTCTCCTTCCGTTTCCACATTATGTTTATTTTGCAGGAATGGTTGCCTATTTTCTCATGTGGATGAAAAAATACCTGAATGGGGGGAAAAAAGAAAAAAGAAGAAAGATATAAAAGAAAAATTAATGCAATTTTTTATTTATTTTTTTTCCCCCCAGTAATAATATGTTGTGTTCTGGTTTCTGGTTCCATATTTTCTGCTGAGGCGCTGTTTGTACTCAAGTCAAAGCTATTAAGAAAATATTGCCATGCCAAGATGCTGTTTCATACATGAAGGAAAAATCTATTTAATTCTTTTCCAATTCAGTGGCTTGTAGTGCCAAGAATTTATTTTTCCTAGCTTGCACTGAAGAGAAACTTCACAGTTACAGGCTTTACAGTTAGCTGTCAGAGCTTCAATTCTGTGAGATCCCAAGAGTGAGATATGGATGGGCTTGGAGTCTAAAAAGTATGCATACCATGTCAGTGGTATGCATACTTTGAGTGAAGAGTGAAGATGTACTTCACTCTTCACTGTAAATTGCGAATGCAAATGCTTCTCTTGGTATAAGAGGCAAATACTTATTGGTAAAATGCAGCAAAGTTGGGTAGACACACCACAAGCAAACTCAAGTGGAAACACATGCACACATGCACATACATGCACAAACAAGCAGGCGCATATCACACATGCAAGCAAACACTCAAAAAGAGGGGATTAAGCACTGCATTAAATAAACCAAGACAGCAGGCATCAATCACAGTCATAATTTGTCACATCACATATTTAGTTTAGTTTGGTGCACCACAGAAAAACAGCTCAAAGTCAAACACAGGTAAACTTTAAAAAAAAACAAAAAAAAAAAACAGTTAATTAAAAAAATTACAACACATCAAACATCTGTCATTGCAAACTAGAATGGGCAGCCTGCCATACAACACCACTTTTCTCATCCTGGCAACTTTTAGTCCCATTGGTGTTATTATCTTTTAGGAGTAAATTATTGCAAGCTCTTTTTTACATTTTTAATTATACCAACCATCATGTAATACTGCTATGTGACATGCCTTGACAGTAACTTATTTTTAAATAATGCTCTTAAATTTTCTTTCCAGCTCTTACTTAAAACACTAATATAAACTTAGGTAAATGAAAAACTAGAATGGGCACTCAGAGAGTGAAGTACCTGCATCCTGCATGTTAGGCAGTGAAATACTATAGGACCAATAGTGCATGCAAACTTTTTTAGGGTCACTGAAGATCAAAGGTCATGTGATCAATCTCTTACCAGTTCACTGATAAGGCAATTATAACTGTTCATTTATGTCAAACACTTCCTCCAAGTTTGCTACAAATCAGATCAAAACTGTTTGAGCTATGCTGTGCACACACAGACACACACACAAACACTGTTTTCTGTGTTTTTTGCCCCCACTGTCAACCGTAAGGTGGCACTGCCTCCCAGGTTCATGGCCATGGTTACGGTGAGGTTTACAAAGCTGCCTGACAGGCAACGTTTGGGGCAAAAAAACACAAACAAGCCACAAACACACAGATGAACAGGACCGAGAACAATACCCCACTTGCTCTACAACTCATGGGTGTAATTATCAGTATCCTATTCAATATAACTTTCTTCAAATAGTAGCCTACTTCATGTGTTACTTTTTGTGTCTGTTCCAGGTCTGCAGGTGATATTCCCAGAGTATCTGAAGGAGAAGTTTGTCCAGTCTGCTCTGAGCTACATTATGTGTAATGGTGAGGGTGAGTACGTGTGCCGCAACAACCAGTGTATCTGTCAGTGCGCCGAGGAGTATCCCCAATGCAACTGTCCCATCACCGATGTCCAGATCATGGAGAACACCCTGCTGGGGATGTCTGAGTCCTGGGCTACGTCTTATAAGGACTTTGAAAACTCTGGTAAGCTGGCAATTTCTCAAACTGTCTAGGGCAGTGATGCAAACAGTAGATTATCCTTCAATGAATCATTTTATTTCATGTTAAGTGTAGATTTTTGATCTCATCACTGTTTCTCTTTTGGAGATCCCTGATAAATGTACCCCATCTCAATTGTGATGTATTAAATATGATCATAAGATAACACAGACACAGGTTGGACCATTTAGCTAAATCAAGTCCCAATATGTACCATTTTCTCTTTTTCTCTTAATATGTGGAGGATCATCATATAAAACTGCATGTCAAAATTTGGAAGCTTTGTGCTTCCTTGCTCACTGCCAAACCTAAGTACTTCAAAGAAAATGATATTTTCTGAATTGCTATGTTCCTTTCATCCACTTTGTGATTTGGGTCAAGTCTCATGCAGTAAAGTATGAGGAATTTATGTTTGTAAGTAAAGTGAGTAAGGAAGCTTTGCAAAATGTCATTTGAAGCAGTGTTATTTTATTTATAAAACTATAACAGTATGACATACATTGGTATAACCATCAAATTCTTAGCCTGCTTTTATGTGGGGTGTGTCATCATTTGATAAGGGTAAACTTTGATGAAATGCAAATTGCATAAAGGTTGCAGTGTTAAATTCTCAGATGCAAATCTGCAATAAAGTAATCTATTCCATAAGTCAAGGGCCATTGGAACACCGTCTGTTTTAGAAGAGACAAGGAGAGAGACAGAGAACAGTTGGTTTTCTTCCAAAAGAACAGTCAATTCTCTACCTCACTGTTAGACTGAACAGACCATGGCAGCGGTTTAAAAATACTGTGGCATCAGAGCTCATCACTGTGAGAAACCCTGGAATTAAGCTGTCTGTTTCTGTGTTGAGATGAATGGGATGGATTCGGATGGAGCCACAGGTTCATACATCTTTTTTTGAAAATTGTTTGCAGGTAATGTGCTGTTTGTGTGTGTATGCATGTGTGTCCGCAAAGCAATATTTAACCCTACATGCATTACTTGATGAAATCTGTGCAAGATTCCACATAAATTTGATGGAGCAAATTGCTTCCAGTGTGCTAAGACAATGGAAGCAGACAGGCACGCTCTCTCCACACACACACACACACACACACACACACACGCACACACTTACACTTGCAAAGTCATTGCCTGCTAATTAAGTGAGAATACTGAGGTGAAAAAGCATAGGTATTACTTAAGGAAAGTGCTCAATAGCTAGGCAAGGCACCATAATTTTTATATTACATATATGTTACAAAAGTGTCCAAATAAAGCATGCCAACAGAATATAAATTCTGACAGTATGAGTCACAGAAGGAAAAAAAGATTTACTGTGAGTCACTGAAGGTCACTCACTGCAATGCACATATGAATAGATCCTCTGAAATGAAACACTTAAAAAGGAGGGAAAAGGAATGAAGACTTTTTCATCATAAGTTAGTCAGATGTAGTAGATTTGATTCTTAACAAAACTGCTAAATAACTGCATGCAAATTATCCTGTTTCTGAAGGTACAAAGAAAAAGGAAATGCTTTATCACAACAATGCAAATAACTATTTGCAACATATTTACAACTACCAATGCATAATGAGACTAGATTGTAATATAATCTTACATTTGTGAGTTATGGTCATAGATTGTATAAAATAAATGAATATAGCTGTGATGTCACTCATTGTTTTCTGCCTTTCTAATGTCACGACTTTCCCTTTATGATTATCCCCATATATGGAAAACCCAAATTTGGCTGATGGAGTAGAGCAGAGGACGTAGTGTGTCAACACATATAGCTGACCAGGTAGCAAACAGTATTGAGCAAGGTGCATTCTTAATTAATTTTACCACTGGGATATGTTATGCTAATTTGGCCTACCTAACTGCCAATTAAAAAGTAAGCTTACCAAAAAAAAACTGGAGGTGAGAATCTTTAGAGGGTCTCTTATTCCAGTTGAATGCAGAATAGGACATTTTTAGCGATTAACTAAAAGTGATAAGAAAATGTAGCTGACGTTGGCTCCTGAGAGACCACAGTCATTTAGTAGCATATAAAAAGTTAAAAAATAAATAAAATATTGTGCATTCTATTGTGGATGCTGAAGAGTAGGGATGGGAATCAGCAGGAACACCTTGATGCAATACTTGGATGCTGATTCTATATATGTTGCAATTCTATTTTTATGAAATATGATATTTTTTTTTACAATACTGCATAATGGAAGATAGCTGAATCATACTTCTAAGGACAACTATCAGTGAAATTTACTTTGACATTTATTTCAGGCCATCTACTGTGTTCTAAGTGTCAACACTTTTCCATCTTAAATTCAGTAAAAATATGTGGGCAAAGCATTGTTAAATGTGGTTGTGTGTGTGTGTGGGAGGGGTGGGCAGGTGTGTGGAGGACAAATTAATTGTCCTCACCTCCAGTAACATCAGCAATGTGTCCAGTGAAAATTAATGGTTAACAGCGAAATACGCCAGTCTCTGCACATACTTTAACTGTCTGTCAGACACATTACTGAAAAGTTAAAACTGTCCAGTTGCTGTTTACAGTCACTGTCATAAAACATGCAAGTTTGGAGAAAATAGTAGTTTCGTTTTCATAGCCGAAAACGCATTGGTCTCTGACAGAGAACATAATGTAATGCACACCTGGGAGAGATTCATAGGCCTTTATATCAATTTTACGTCCACACATGGAGTGCACATTTTCTCATTCAGCAACATTTCTCCCCCGGCTCTAACTGCTGTGCCCTGCTGTCTCCATGTCTTGGCGCTGAGGAGAAAATGCTGCATTGACACAGTTTGTCATGAGTGTGCGAGTGATTGACATCCTGTCATGTCACAGGTGCTTAAAGTGGAGAGAGTAGCGGGTAGCTTGTATGCATACCAGCAGAGCGTAATCTGTTTAGTGTTACAAGGAAAGATTGTCATGACTTTTAGTCAAGAAAAATTATGAAATCCATCTGAAAGGGCTGTAAAAATGTTGTAGCAGCTGCTGCTGCTTATATTATATTATATTGAGGGGAAACACTGCGAAGTATCAATTCAGGGTCACCATGACGATATAAAACACAAACAAACTGAATTGATTTTTTCCTATCCCTGCTGAAAAGGTTTATTTATTTATTTATCTACTTACTTGACATTTTTTATGGTTTAAAATGTTTTTGCTGCATCTCTTATTCTCTTATCAGATGACTCCCTGCCTGAGGTTATGTCTATGCAACAATATCACAATTGGTCAATAATTTCCGAAACTTTATGTCCCAAATTCTGACCTATCCCTTGACAAAGACCTGAAAATAGCTATTGAGACCATAACCTCATGAGTTTTTTTTTCCTCCCCTCACTGACTTCCATACATTTCGGCTACTTTTTCTAGCCCGCCTTGTCACTATGTGGAAGCCATTAGGCAGAAGTGCACTTTCAGGCATCTCAAAATTAACTTCAACACTCAGCTGCAGTGGTTGCCATCTGTTCATGGCTGAAAACTCATCAGGGTCTAAAAAGGTGACAGAGTAGGGTTGGGAGAGGTCTGCTTCTGTAACCAAAGTGCGATTTATGAAAAAAGTCAAAGAGGGGGGATGTTTTTGAAATGTGTTATTCGTGAAAATGAATAACTAAGCAGAGCACATATTGTGAGCCTATAGACTCTGAAGCCTGATTTTCTTTGTTACAATAAAATCATAAAAGAATTATGATCTTTTTAAAATAGTTAACTTAAGCTTTAAAAAATTCTCTGTGATGAGATGTCAAGATCATGTCTTATCCTTATATACATATGAGATGCAAACTCTGTAACCAAAAACAAAAAAGTAGATAATTACATTTTTAAAGCATCTGCACTTTACTTGAGTATTTTCAATTTTGGAGACTTTCAATTTTTGCTCCACTACATTTTTAAGAAAATATCCATATATATTACTCCACTGCATTTCTAAAACAGGTTCATTACATTAGTTTTTATGTTTTTAACTGGGTTTTTATTTCTTATTTGTCAAAACAAGCCAAACGAGTGCTCCCTTGAGTGCTCACACTGGAGCTAATCCCCTGAGTATTTTCCTGCAGGCTGCACCAGGGTGCATAAAACTGTTCTCTTTTAGTTTTTGTAAATTGGTCTCAGTATGCATTGAGTATTCATCTGCAGAAAAAAATATCTTGGCATATTTTATGCCATGTTATACACTCTGCTAGTACTTTTACTTTTAATACTTTAAATACATTTAAGGTCTAGTACTTACATGCTTTTACTTAATGTCAAAGTGGTACTTTAACTCTTAATTAGGGTATTGATACTTTTACTTTAATTTTAATAGTTGAGTACTTCTTCCACCCCTGGTCTTTTCTAACCTATGTAAGTTGAAAAAAATAGAACACCTTTAGCTTTTATCACCTCAGTCTTTCATCATATAGGCATTCACATTGTAGATGCTCTATATACTTACAACTATGAGTATAACAGAGGACAACAAGAGGCCTACAATCTCTTAATACCAAGACAACAGCAAGTGGATGGAAACAGTGGCAGAGGAATCAGGATCCAGGGAAAAAGTTAGAAGAGAAAGTAGCTGCTGCTGAGTTCTGCTGCCTCTTCACCAGGCACAGAGATGAAAAACAAGCACAGTGAACTTGATGAGACAGGGCAAATCAGACAGTGTTAAATCTAGCTCTGCTTACACTTTGATGAGATTGCCTCCCATTCACTTTGGCTATCTTTCAACATGACTCCCACCCATAAATAAAACTCATCGGAAAAGGCACACATCACAAGAATGACCTATTTTTGGATGCAAATTGGCAAATTTTGCTAAAAGGGTACAACTTTGCACCTCTGATAAGAAGTACATTTCAGTTGTGTCTTAAAAAAGGTAGAGAGTTATCTTATTACATTTCTTTTTTCTTTGTCCTATACTGTTATCAGATTAGGTTTATGAACACCAAAGTCCAAAGAGATTTGTAGATGTTAATTTCTGGAGCTGAGTGCTCCATAATATAAGCAGTTGCAGATTCATTTGTTATTTTTGTATTAGTTAATCAATGATTAAAATTTAAATTAATTCTAATACAAGGTGCTGTTGCATTCAAAGCGAGCTGCAGACAAGACAATGGTCAATACAAGACTTAATAAATGTAGGAATAACTTTCTCCAAGTTAGAAAAGGTCAGATGTGAACTAATTTATCACAGTGATTCAGAGGAAGATTTTACACCAATTACAAAATTCCCATAATTAAGAACAAAATCTAATCTCTGAAGTCTCATATTGTGTAATTATATATATTTGGATTATATAATTTATGAAATCATAACAGCAGGGGCAATGAAATGTCCAAGAATAATAACTTGAGTATACTTAGCTCTTATCAAAGATAAGAGATCCTAGATCTTTGAAATTAGTGAATAAATTATCATCTGTCTTTTGGAGATTAATAGCAAAGGATCTAAAAAAAGAGAGAGAGAGGAGAGAAAGAGTTCCCATAATTCCACAAGACTATAGTACATTATTCCCATGTATTGCAGCAATACTAATCAGATTCCAGTGAGTGTAAGTTTACACAGGTAAGTGAAATTTGAGTAAGTCGCTTCATTTTGACACTCAGGTTAGTAAAATTCATTGGATTTCAATGATGCTCCTGTCAAAATAAGAAAACTGAGGTATTTAAAATAAATGAACCACCACAGAAATAAAGACTTTCTGTTCACCAGTTCAGTGTCAATAAGACCCAGCTTGACATTTGGAATTGGATGTTGATTTAAATTATCAGAATGCATATGTGCATGACTGTGCACATACTGTATGCAGTACTGTTAAATCCAAAGCGGTGACTAAAATTGCCCGCTTTGTTAGTAGTTCAAAAGTCACATTGGAATTAATGAAATTTCTATTACATTTGACCCTAAACCTACCCGGGTACTAGCTTGATGGTAATGTACTGACGATATGTTTTCAATTCCTGGATGCAAGTACTTAATTTCTGTGATGCTGCTGCTGTGGATGTTAAACAAGTTGCTTGCGTCTTTTGTACACAGTGCATCTTATTCTATAACTATGGCAGTCTCGCTGTGATGAGTGAAGAGGGTGTTTATAAAGTCAAGTCCTTTGAAACCCTAGGTTGATGAAATTTTGATGACTCCATGTCTGGGATGCAACAAAGTGAGATGCAGAGTTGCAAAGGGGAAGCAGGGTGAAGTGGGGTTAGATAGTGGGAGCTGTAATCTCTGAATAGGGTGTAGTGACTGACTGGAGACAGGAATCACACAAGAAACCTGGCATCTTTCAAAGCTGTGACTAGGAAGGGATCCCTGAATACTCCGAAATTGGGGTGAAGGGACCTGGCAACTATGGATCTGGGTGGAGGGACCTGGCAACTCTGGAACTGGTGTGAGGGAATGACTTCACTTTTTCTGGAAACTTGGTTGAGGAATCTGACAACTCTGGATTTAGGTCGGGGGAGGGACCTGGCATCTCTGGAAATGGGGTGGAGGAGGGACCTGACATCTCTGGAAATTGGGTGGAGGAATGTGGGAAGTCTGAATAAGGGGAGGAGAAGGAATCTGGCTTCTCTGAAGAAAAGGAGGAAAGGTGCCCTGACATCTCTGGGAGGAGAGTGGAGGGAATTCCTGCAGTTCTTAGTGGGG
>OMLF01029125.1:45844-62849 GCA_900302615.1 Holocentrus rufus
TGGCAACTATGGATCTGGGTGGAGGGACCTGGCAACTCTGGAACTGGTGTGAGGGAATGACTTCACTTTTTCTGGAAACTTGGTTGAGGAATCTGACAACTCTGGATATAGGCCGAGGGAGGGACCTGACATCTCTGGAAATTGGGTGGAGGAATGTGGGAAGTCTGAATAAGGGGAGGAGAAGGAATCTGGCTTCTCTGAAGAAAAGGAGGAAAGGTGCCCTGACATCTCTGGGAGGAGAGTGGAGGGAATTCCTGCAGTTCTTAGTGGGGGGTGTAAACAAGCCCTTATGTCTCTGTAAGGAATATGAAAGATGCCATGAACCTTTCTTGAAATGGTCTTTAGAAGGGACATGGCTTACAGGTCTTTCCATCTCTAGAAGAGGAGGATCAATTCTTCAAAAAGTTGGAAGTGGAGAAGCTTTCTGTTCTCTCCAAAAACACAGTGATGATGTTTGGTCTTCCTGACCTCCACAACTCCAATGTTTCCCTTAAATTCTGAGGCTCTCAGTGCCTTGACAAGGAATTTAGTAGCAACCCACTCAGTTTGATGTACATCATCACTGTTATAGTGAATGAGAAGTCTGCATTTTTTTTGCATAAATCATCAATGTTTTCATTCATGGCAATATAAAGAGGAGCATACAAATGTGGACCTTGAGCAGATATGGCGATTTTTGCTTCAGGATACTTTTGAGCTGTGTGCTGGGACCATAATGCATTTGTAGGCTTTAAGTCATTAGTTCCATTGTCTGAAATTATTTTTTATTTCTCAGTTTATCATCAGCTGAATTTATAAGGCACTCTGGTTGTATTTCTTAAGATGCACACCAGGTAGAAGATCCTTGGCTCTTATGTAGTTGCCATAGTAATCACTGGTTTCAGTAAACCTCCTTGCCCATTGATGATGAGAACTGAAAGAGGCTCTACTTGAAAGAGAGGTCAGAGAGATGGTCTCTTCAAAGGTGGCCTAATTAGCTGAAGGATGAGTTTTATCAGTGGTAGGGAGAGGAACAGAAGAACAAACATTGTGGTAGGACCAGACTGGAGGTGCAGGGCTCTTCAGAAACAATGGGATGAAGGAGAGGTTGAGTAGAAGTGAGATCAGTCACAGATGTAGAGAGAACAAAAGCAAAAGAGTTGTTTTGTTTTTTTCTTCTTCGTCTCATGGCTTTCATGAAGCTCACAACGTCTGCGAGTTCAAGAACAATTTATTGCCAGCCTTATTCTTTAATTTGGTCCACAGCTTTACTATTGGAGTTTAGGCTTGAATGTAAATTAGTCTCTTATTGTGGTATTGTTCTCTACTACAGTAAATATAGTAATCATAGATAGTCTATACATTCCATTTATAGTCTAAATCTGTCGATTTAGTTTGGGATGCTATTGAGGATGCTCAGGATTAAAGGATAAAAGGACTGAAACTTTTTCCCCTCTTTTTTCATAGCTAAAGCACTGACATTGTTTGCTTTTTTGGTATTGGTTTTAAAAAAATGCTGAATAAAATATTCACAGTTAATATAAAATGCAATTCCACCATATAATTAGATTGCTACATAATTTCAACTGAATTAGGTAAATGCTAGTGGAATTTTTAGACATTTTCTTGTGAAACTTCAATATACCTTCTGGTCTGACTTTATTAACGGTGCAGATGAGGAGAAATGTGATGACGGAAAGATGTGGGGTGATCTCTTTCACTGTAGAAATTGGTTGTTACTCTTAATATCTTGACTAGACAGAGGTAGAATACAAAACTATCCAATCCTGTGAAGTCAAATTATATGATTTTTTTTTTGTTTAGTATAATTCACAAATTGCTCAGGAACTTGTCTGGTTAAAGAGGAGCTGTGCTCAGCTGACTGTTCTCAAATGGAGAAAGCTACATCTTTGCAACCTACTTCTATTCCATCTCCCCTACTCCCTTAGTCAGTATCTCCCACAAATTCAAGTCTTTCAATTCCACATTTGTATTCCACTTTCACCTTCTTTTTACCTGTCTACCTCCATTCTTTTATTCCCTACATTTCTATCTCCTGTCCTCCGCTCACCTTTTTTCTGTCACACCTCCTCATTCTCTCTGCACTTCTTGTCTTTCTGTTTCGCATCCTGCTCTCTCACTCCACCCTTCCCTGTCATCCAGATGAGTTCAAGTCCTTCCTGAAGAGGCTGCCCTCTACTCACTTCCTGCCCATCAGCAGTGTGCATCTCCTGTGGGGAAGCGACTGGGACCTGCAGGCCCGCTACAGGCTACTTCAGAGTTCCCTGGAGATCCAGCGGCTCAAGATCCAGCGCACCGCCCGCAAGCTCTTTGGCCTCAGCATCCGTTGTCACCACAATCCTAACCACCAGATGCCTAGGGAGAGGTGGGTAGAAACACGGCGTTGGCGATGATACTGGCACCATGCAAATTGGATATCGCTTTGCTGGACGACGTAAACAAAGGATTTTATTTTTGGTGTCGATGATTATGTTGTTGATGTTTTGGATATTTGTCTAGTTAGATGGGCATGGGAGAAAAGCATTAATACAGATACAGATGTGAGCTTTTATCCTAGAGCAGTGACACCAGTGAGAGAAATTTGTCTTGTGAGATGACGTAGAAGCTTTATCTTCATTGTTTCCTCTTGAAGCATGCACTGGAACAATGTCATCCATTATATATTTCAACTTTTGGTTCTGTTGTGTCTGTCCATCAAGTTAACTTAGTGCTGAAGCCTGCACATGCCCAAGGCACCCTATCTTACTCTTGTATTTCACATTGCAGTCGCAAGAAAAAAAAAATGTAGCAGCGGGAGTTCTCTGGATAGGTCATTGCGCACATCTGTCACCACCCACTGCAGTGGCAGCTTGAGAGCCTTGCTACAGATGTGCTATGGTGCCAGCATTGCCTGAAATGCTGCCTGAAAATTTCACATCCATTTTAAGAAGTATCCGAAAACACTGCAAAGTATTTAAAGTTCTTCACTGAAACATAAAATACCCACAACATTATTCTGTGTCAGGGATGTCAACATATAAATGGAAAGAGAGAGAATATGTTAAATATTCATTTAAGAGGTCTGAAAATGAGCAGCTGTCAAATGTCACTAAGGGAAAAGCACACCCACACTTGTATGTGAGAGTTGGCAAAGGTTTGCACTGAAGTGTTATCAAAGAACTGCAGTATGCACTTCCTGTTCCATGGAGTATGCATCAGGGGTGCCTGATGGCACTGGAAACACAAGCAGAGTGTTAGTTAGCTTGTTTGTGTGCAACTGTGCTTTGCATCAGATGGAGTTATTTGATTCCATCACCTTCAAAACAAGCTCTGTGTGTGTGTGTGTGTGTGTGTGTGTGTGTGCGTGTGCGTGTGCGTGTGTGCATGTGTGTGGCCCTATGGGGTATTTATTGCTTTGGTTTATATAGGGATAGTAATTGTAATAAAATTTTTGAAATGATTGTGGGTCGCTTTATATCTTACTTGGGAATATTAAAAGATTTTTTAAATTTATTGTCATTCTAAAACTTTTTATGTGTTCATGTTTTCATCTTCCCTTCATCAGCAGTGTCATCAGACCACTTTAATAAGTCCATCTAGTGCCTTTTGTGCATCTCTCATTGAAACCTAGTATTTCTTTTTTTTTTTTTGTCTTTTTTAACAGGCACGCTTCTGCCATGCTCCCCTTTGGTCAATCAGTGCCAAGTTAATCACTTCATTACTGCCCTGATGAACATTTCCGCAGCGTTTTGTGCAAATGCATTCAAAACTGTTAGGCATAGGCAAACAGATGTCAAAGGGCAAAATCATTACCCCCATTGACTGATTTCCATTTTTTATTTAAAACAAGATCGTTTGTTATCATTAGATGTTAGATGTCAGTCCATGATGAAGCAACATGTATCATAACATTTACTCCTAATCCTTCATATTCTCATCTCAGTTATTGAACATGTTGTGTACATACTCACTGCCAGAATTTGGTAGAGACAGCTCAATTAATAAATGAGAATAAGTGTACATACGTATGGATAGTATGTCTGACACCAGTAACAACAATAGACACAACTAATAATTCACCCAAAACCTCCTAATAAACTGTCACTGTCAGTGGTGTCTTTTTTCTGCATTGTTTTGCATTTCGTTGTGCGTTCCTCAGAAATAATTTCAAACATTTCTACTACATTCCTCAGGTAGTGAGTGTGGGTGTCACTCTCCTATAACCAAACAGGATTAAGCACTGCACTGAGGAGTGACAACTGTATTTAGCTGCAATGGGTACATAACCCCTGAGTGTTATAAATTAGGCCAATTATATTCATATTGCAAATTCCCATTAAAATGTATTTATGCATGATGTAGAATATGTATAGCAGCTCACACATTCACATATTTTTATAAATTCAAGTTTGCATGGGTGAAACCGTGATAAGACCACTGATCATTAGCATGAGACCATACAATAAAATAGTCACAACTACAAAAGATCATGTTGAAATGACAAACGTAACTGAAGCCTATGTGACAAGCGTAACCAGGACACAACTACCCACACTAACAAAGTGCTATTTTGTAAAATCCATTCCAGTGTGATGCAATGTAACACCATAACAGCAGCATGGTTGTTCCCATCCTAGTGGCAGCAGTCATGCATTTTATTCTCTCACGCTATGTAGGGCACCAGTATCTCAAAAGTCTCAAAGCATTATCAGTTGGTTCCCATGCACAAAGGACGACAAAGATGCCTAACTATGCTCAATATATTTTACTGAGGCGGAAAATTAATTGACCGACATTTCAGCACTTAGGCTTTCATACTGTACGTACACAAGTACACTACTTTAAATAAAAGCACACAAAAAGCTACTTTTACAGTAATTGGCAGTAATTGAAGTAAATGTAATTAGTTACTTTTACCCTTGTTGTCATTAAAAGTTCAGTTTGAACATTCAGTACTGAGGTATATGAATGACTCGTTGAGCAAAGCACTATCTACAGCAGTCCCCAAGCACTAGCAGAGCGAGAAATCACAGTGTGCGTGGGCCTACAGAGTAAAAACTCTCTGTTCTACGTGCTCGCTGAAGAACGCTGAACAATTTTGTCAAACTTATCTCCAGTGAAAACAGGGGTGTGACCAAGCTTCACTAAACTCTTGGAACCCCCGTTCATCAGAGCTAATGTAACTTTTGGCCGGCTGACCTGTGCTCTCCACCGTCAGACGGGCGCTCTCCCCTGGCTGTGCGAACCTGCAGTGGTGACGCTCTGGAGGAGGTCACAGTAGGGGAGAAACACGATTACTGATTGCATGTGTGGGGATTTTCAGTGATCAGTGTAAGGTAACATAACCCGGTTACTCTGAATATTCATTTTTTCTTGTGTGCATTTAAACGTGCGTGTAGTCTGTACTGTGTAATAACAGTTAGCTTACACTAACAGCAAGTGAAATAAGAATCATGGAAGCAAAACAAATGCTTTATTTTTATTGGTCACATAGATGCCGATATTAACTGTATATTCATTGGATTAGCAGCTTTGGCACCACATATTTTAAAAAGTAAGGCCCACCCACATGGACCCAAGTAGAAAACCACAACTTGGGACTCCACTCAAAACTACACAGATGCCCAGCACAAAGAATCTAAAGTAATTTGTCAAAACACAAACAGTAGTGTTTGGAAAACTGTCTATTGCTGTTAGTATTCAGTATACAGGTTATATATTCTGAAACTCGAAAACTTGAAAGAACAGCACATTCAATGATGCTCTACTGCCTCAAAGAGCAGGTTTCAAAGTGAAATGTCTGTGTCTGAGGGTGTACTGTAATAGACTGATTTAGCCTATACAGAATTAAATTTGCAGTGCTTACATGGCAACCACTGACAATGGTTCTCTCGCTCACTGTAAGTTGTACTTTGAAAATTTACAGAAAGCATTTGTTTCAGTGCACAGGCTTTAAAGAGATTGGGTGGGGAGAAAGGCAACAGGCTGGACATTGGAAGAGCTCCTGTCAGACTTATTCAGTGAGCTCTCATCGGAAAGTGGGAGGTTCAATTTACTTACCAGTGTGTACCATTGCAGACTCGGCATGTTTGCAGCTGTAGCATTCTCTGTTCAAAACGGACTGAATGGACTGCATTTCTATTGCGCTACTCTAGTCTGTTGACCACTCAAAGCACTTTACAACATACACCTCACATTCACCTATTCACACACACACTCATACACTGATGCAGAGGCTGCCATGCAAGGTGCCAACCAGCTCATCAGGAGCGGTTAGGTGTTCAGTGTCTCACTTAAGGACATGTCAGTGTGGTCTCTGGAGGAGCGGGGTATTGAACCAGGAACCTTCCCACCTTGTTCTTTTCTTCAATTGCACTGAAAGTGAAAGGGACTGAACAAGAATCACGACAACAAAGTACAAAAGCATTCTGATGTTGCACTGTTGAGTAAATGGCCATTTTCTAGCCACAATGCACCAGACCTGCACTGGTTTATTGTATTTTGAAATTGCGGTGTGTATGTTTGTGTGTGGTGGTCCACTTAGTTACACAGATGGGTACAGGCAGGTTAAGTAAGGCCTGAAGTAATAGTTGTTTAATTACTTCCTAATTTTGGTACTGCTTATCTCAAAGGTGAAATCAGTTAGAATATACTATAATTTGTAGAGGAATATTTGATATCTTGTTTATGTTTTTGAGGGAAAATTGAGGGAATTAGAACCAGTTGAAATTGGCCACAATTTTGGATGTTTTCAACATAAACAAAAAAGACTTCTTGCATTGCTTGACCCTGAAACATGCAGCTTGGTGTGTATGCGGATCAACTGAGTATCATATGTGGCATGACATTTGACATAAGTGATCAATTCTTGTTTTTTCAATCTTGACACTTCTTCTAGGCCATGTTGCTTGCAGCTATAGTTTTATTCTTTTTAATGAGTGGACTGCTTGCTGCATAACAAATGAGTTTTTTTTTTTTTTTTATCCCTACAGAATTACAGTAATTGTGAATACTATGAATTGTTCATTAAGAGTTTGTCTACTAAGAAAGAAGTACCAAAACAAGCAGTGAATGTATTTAATGAAATTACAGGAGAGTGATATATTCTCAATGACCATAACTCTTTAATTTCATTGTATTTTCACAGGTCTTATATGCAGCCATCTTATGCCACTACTAGTAATGACTCAGTTTAGCTCATGTAGGCATGCAAAATGGTGCAGAGGAAAGTTGCTCATTGTTAAATGTTATGATTATGCTGTAAACGTATGCTATCAAGAAAGTTATAAAAGGAAGTTTTTTGCATTTTAAATCTAATTTTAAATCAGATTTTTAAATCTAATTGTCTCTCCACCAGCACATTTTAAGCAGTTATCTAAATGAGGTATTAATTCAAATGAGGCAACATATTTACACAAACTACCTGGTGTAAAAAAAGAGGAACTGTTTGCACTTTGCTATTCCACATCGATAACTGGCCCTAATTGCAGTCATTAGGCCTAAACTCACCATTACTCTAGATTTACTTCACCATAAAATACCTAGACCCACAACAGCCCAGTCTTATATCGCAAAACGTGGAGATACAAGGTAAAGACAGACATTTTCCAGCTGATGTTGCACCTTGTCTTATTGTGTTTTACAAATACTCACATTTCTGTGGTTAACTCTCCCTGCAGGAACTCTATGGAAACTTCTAAGCTGAGTTATATTGGATTTGCTATAATGAGTATAGCAGCTTGCCTCAAGTGTGGTGAACATAGCAGTTTGTCTTATGTAAAGATGATTAATATTGACAAATGTGGAGTAGCATCACTCCCAGCTAAATCATTTGCATCCAGGCTATGCAATGGCTTGAATTATTCATGCTCAGACCCAAGTTTATTTACATATATGAATGTACTTTCCTATGTAATGCATAATTTAACCATACTTGCTATTGACTTTGACAAGTATATATGTACAATTAAAGTACTCCCTCATAGTAACTGTCTTTGTAAATATCCTGAGTAAATGTTTGCATTTTATTTTGGACATAATGTTCAATGGGCACAATATAATATGGAGTCATCAAGTATATTCCTCTGTGACATTGTTGTTCACAGCATCTCAATTTATTTTTCCCCAATCTTTGTTTGTCGTTCTTCCTCTATCTCCCTCTCTCCTGCAAATTCCATTCTGCTCCTCTGTCATTCTGTAATTTTTTCTGTTTTTCCTTGCTCCAAGACAGGAGGGAGCTACGACGTATGTTGCACCAGAGCTGTTTGATATCCCATTACAAACATAGAGATTCTGCTCTAATTAGTGAAAACAAATAGCATTTATTCCCACTCATTTCCTTTCAATTTCCTCAACAAATTCAAGCCAAGCCACTTACTTTAGAAAGAAACAAATAAGACAAAAATAAAACTTGCAGCATGTTCCTATCAAATACCTTCCTTCCAAGGGAGGAAGTTCTAAAGAACATTTTTGTTCAGCATTTCTGACTGCACAATTCAACAGTTGTTACTGTGCCTGTGTCCAATGCAATGATGAACAGACCATAAAAATTAAAGAATGAATAGCTCCATAAACATAGGTGCCTGAAAAATGTTCTCTCTTTTATACATTGTTTGGTGCACATCTCTTTTTTTAAATATTAATAACTTTTATTAACATAACGTTTCCAAAAGCAAAAGTTAAAAAGTGCTTATAGTTGCATAGCTTTTATTTCAGAAAGAAAAAAAAAAAGTTTTTGAATCGACTTTGTGTTGTATTGCATTGCATTGTGTTCGTCCCAGGGGAATCATTTATAATCCCAAAGGTAATAAATGTGAATTGAATTAAAATTTGGTTCATAATTACACAACACATTCATATACATCTTTCATTCATCTTCATGTTTGCGTGACACACATAATCCAAAAAAAAAAAAAGAGGGATGTTGTAACCTAAACACACGTGGATTCTTTATTCAAAGTAATTTTTTATGTGCAAATATTTATGCAAATAAAAAAAAATTACTCTTAGTCACTGCATTGTTGGGTCAGCCAAGTCTCTGGAACTCTACTAGAGTGAAGGAATACCAGTCTTCCAAAAGATATTCCCTCCTGTGATGCTTTGATGATGGTAGTAGAGTGCACTGTGTAACATGCTGGTCCAAAATCGTCCACAGGTGTTCAATTAGGTTGAGATCTAGTGGCTGCAAAGGCCACTGCATATGATTTACATCATTTTCATCAAACTCATCATAAGCCCTCTTCCCTTGTGGATGGAGACATTGTCAAACTGGAAGAGACCACTCCCATCAGGATAGAAATGTTTAATTCTCCCCCACCCCCCTTCTAAAAACCCCTAGTAATAACCAGTGCCATCAGTGCATAGTTTTCATAGTACTAAGGGTACATTGATAATAGGATTCTTCCAGCCACACACAAGTGTTCTAGGGTGGATTGCATACTTGGGTAAGCTTTTTTGGTTGTGTATGTTTTTGATTCTTGCTAAGCTTCATGCTGAAATATTTCCAGTGCCACCATGAATTTTGGTAGGAGAAACATTTTTAGTTATCTAAAGCATCAATGGTTGGTTTCTCGAACCATTGTAATTATTATAATTGGTAATGTTTATCATCACTCCATGGTCCAGATTAATAATGTATCTGATTATTATCATAAAAAGTCCAAGATTCCAGCTTTGATTTCCTTACTTAATTTCCTTAAAATTACGGATGCTCAACATCAAGGAGTAAAATGCTGTCACATGGGTAATGCCCCTTCCATTTTGAGTACTCCACTTATGGTTTTATGTAATCTCCTGTGCCTGACTCACAAATCCATTGCTTTAACCCATTTCCTTCTTTGGAGTAATAGTAGCTGGGGTTCAAAGTAGTCTGTTCTAGGCTCATTTTGCAAATAGCTTGGGGGCTTTCTGGCCTCCTAAACTGCAAGGTTATCCATTATAGTTTATGCTTAGGTTTATTAGCATGTCATGCTAAGGTTCAACCCATCCCTCTACTCTGAGAAATCAGAATTCAGCTCCTGTATTCACCAAAAAAAAGTTTTACCGCTGTCAAGATGACAAGGAAAGATGCCTTAAGGGGAAAGGAGAGCAACATTAAACTTTGGCAGTGGAAGTGGATTTTGAAATTGGTGATTTTTAAATTGCTCTCTCTCTCTCTCTCTCTCTCTCTCTCTCTCTTTCTTTGTCATAGGTCTGTGATGCAGTGGCTTAACAGGGTTCAGTCCTTCCTGTACTGCAATGAGAATGGGTTCTGGGGGACCTTCCTGGAGAGCCAAAGGACATGCGTTTGCCACACAGGTGTTACACTGTGCCAGCGACCCATCCCTTGCATCATTGGTGGCAACAACAGCTGTGCCATGTGCAGCCTGGCCAACATTTCACAATGTGGCTCCTGTAACAAGGGCTACAAGTTGTACCGTGGTCGCTGTGAGCCCCAGAATGTGGACTCAGAACGCAGTGAGCAGTTCATCAGCTTTGAAACTGATCTGGACTTCCAGGACTTGGAGCTCAAATACCTGTTGCAGAAAATGGATTCCCGACTCTACATTCACACTACCTTCATCAGCAATGAGATCCGCCTCGAGACCTTCTTTGACCCACGATGGCGAAAGCGCATGTCCCTGACTCTGAAGAGCAACAAGAACCGGATGGACTACCTCCACATGATAGTTGGTCTATCGATGAAGATCTGCCAGATGCGCAACAGCAGCATTGACCCCATGTTCTTTGTTTATGTCAACCCCTTTAGCGGTAGCCACTCAGAGGGCTGGAGCATGCCCTTTGGTGAGCATGGTTACCCACGCTGGGAGAAGGTTCGCCTGCAGAACTCCCAGTGCTTCAACTGGACTCTGTTGCTGGGCAACAGGTGGAAGACCTTCTTTGAGACAGTGCACATCTACCTTCGTAGCCGTGCGAAGATACCAACTGGATTACGCAATGACACAGGCCAGGGCCCAGTGGACCTTGCGGACCCCAACAAGCGCCAGATCTACATTAAGATCTCAGATATCCAAGTGTTTGGCTACAGCCTGCGCTTCAATGCTGACCTGCTGCGTAGCGCTGTGCAGCAGGTCAACCAGTCGTACACTCAAGGAACTCAATTCTATTCCTCCTCGTCTGTCATGTTGTTGCTGCTGGACATTAGGGATCGGATTAACCGTCTGGCCCCTCCAGTCGCACCTGGCAAGCCCCAGCTGGACCTGTTCTCTTGTATGCTAAAGCACAGGCTCAAGCTCAACAATAGTGAGATGATTAGAGTAAACCATGCCTTGGACATGTACAACACAGAGATACTGAAACAATCAGATCACCTGACTGCTAAACTCTGCTGAATTACACTGACCTTAACAAAAGAACCACAAACAGAGACACAGAGAACAAAGAGAACTGTGAGGGGCTAAAAATCTTTACTTTCTTTTTTTCATTTTGGGAACCTTTTTTCTGCCTTCTGATGTAATAACACCTTTGTAAGCATAACTGTTAAAGACAATAAGGAAAAAGCAGTGATGAAAAGACTTTTAGGCAGATAAAGAAGATTAACGGAACCACTATACAGACTGTATCATATTTGTCCCAGCATGTCTGTCATTCCCTTAATGAACTAAAAAAAAAAAAAAAGAAAAAAAAAAAGAAAAAAGAAAAAAAAAGAGAGAGAGAAACTAAAGAAAAAAATGAAGAAATATTAAATCTATGTACTGGTGAAAAAGAGGCCTTGATTTTACTCTGAGGGAACAACAGTTATATCTCAAACTGCCATTCTTTACTGACAAAAACATTTTTAAAGGTATAATGAAGAAACATAAGGGCAGACCAGATATCCTTTTATTTCAGATAATGTGCAAAATATTTCAGACATAATGGACAGTTTAATATTAAAAATGTTTATACATTTTAAGGATTAAATAGCCTAGTGAGCCAGTACTCTACGCATTAGTTATAGACTCTTTACTACATTTCAAACCCACAATGAATCTGCAATGCTCTGTGAGAAATGAGACACTTTTGTCAATGTATTGACTCATAGCAGGGCAGAAGTGAATAGTCATGTCAAATAACAAAAGCCAGCTGTTGTGAATGTGTGTGTGTATGTGTGTGTGTTTGTTTGTGTGTGCATGTGTGTGTGCGTGCGTGTGTGCGTGTGCGTGTGCGTGTGCGTGTGTGTGTGTATGTGTGTGCGTGTGTATACCTTTTTTCGCTTGATGCTTATTGCTGTTTGTGAATTGAATGTGTCATTTGAGACTGATCCCAGTCCAAGCTGAATCTTGCATTTGGGGCGCTTCTTCCCGTGTTTGAAGTTCAAGCAGTGTTTCTCACAAGGCGGTACCTCCTGGTGCGTGAGTGCAATATCGTGGTCTGAAGATTAACAATCAATGCTATTTTGTACAGCTTTGCAAAATGTACATGTTGTGACTGCTGACTTGTGGAGCTTTTCAGCACCAAGAGCAAAATTTAAACATTCATCATTCACTCACATCTACAAGAACTTGAAGCCATACACTTTCCTGAGGTAAACATAAGAAATAAAGGCCCACTCCCTCCCACGTGACACTTATTTTACATGAAAAATGCTCCATTTGTGTTCTGTTTGTTGGTTTTTGTTTGTTTGTTTGTTTGTTGTTTATAGTTGATTTCAACAGAAGAAAGCACAGCCAAAAGGAAGATGACAAAAGAACGTATAGTATATTGGATAGGAGCTGCGTTGCATAGCCCTTGTGCTGCAGCAACTTCCAGTGGATTGGGAAATGGTAACATTGTAGCGTAAAATGTTTTTTTGGTGTCTACACAGCTTTTCCTGACTATATGTGATTTTTTTTTTATGTCCTATTTGTGTCACATTTGATTTTCCTCTCCAGATTATGAGATTCAGTTTTAACCCTTTTCACACGTTGCTGGAAACACCAGCATAATCTATGTTAATACTCAATTATCAAACAGAACAATCAAACAACACTACCTATGTATCCATTTTATTTGGAAAGTCCAATAGTCCAATGCAGATACTTAGATAGATATATAGATACAGATCAATAGATAGATAGATAGATTCCTTATTCTTTACTGTGTCTATCTGTCTGTCTGTCTATCTATCCATCTATCTATCTTTCTATCTATCTATCTATCTATTGATCTATCTATGTAGTAGATAGATGCAAATGGGTTATGGTTAATTTTAGTGTTTGTATCAACATTAGACTGTCCAAATAAATTGTTACTTTATTATGATTATTATTATGATTATGATTATTATTATGATTATTATTATTATTATTAAGTGCCTGTTATCTATCCCTTTAACATATAAGGAGCTGGAGGAAACATTCTACACAGAACAGTGACATTCAATTAGCTTCAGAATTTTAGATGACTCTTGAACAAAGCATCCCTTTCATCTCCTCCTCACAGAAAAGCTTTCTATAACTGGTTTGTGCATGTGGGGAAATCAACCACCAGATGGAAATGAAATCTTGAATGGTGGGTATTTCTTGTCCCCTGTTGTAAGTAATAGTATTAAAAGGAGAAAAAAAAAAATCTTTTATTACTTCAAAAAGCCCTCCATCTGAGTACATTAGCACAAAGTGCAGGGCACTCATGTCTCATGTGATTTAATTACAAGTCAAGAGTGCGACGATTTATGGCAGTTTTGATATGTCAAAATATATTGTATATTATGATTTAGTTTTAAGCCACTGCATAAGGTCTATTAAACAAGCACACATGTACTCTTCTGACATTATGCTTTCATAGTGTTGCATATATATAAATATATATATATATATATATCCATGGATATGTCTGATTGAAGATACCGCTCCTAATAACTTGCCTATGTACTTTTTTTTTTGCTGTCCTGTTGAAATCATATCAGCTTATTTCAAATGAATGTTTCATATAATCTATTTCTCATTAAAAGGCTATATTTAATAAGAAGAGCAATGTTTGTTTGTACCACTTTCCCAAATTCAAACAGTAAGAACTGAAAGAGCCTTTTAGTACAAAATAAATACTGCAGTTAATTGTGTACACACATAGGCACTGTAATCGTAAAGTACCAATCTGCAATTTGTGGAAGACCCCACTTATCTTAAAATGTTTGAGACAACATGGTCAGCGGACCTTGAGCCCCTGATATGCTTAAAATGGGTGAGCACGTGAAAACCTGGATGTGCTCACGGACTGCAGGACAGCAGACCGCGCACACAGATCTGTTTATACTAGAATTTGGCTGTCTCAGGAGGATGCGTTCCACCAGAGGAGCGTCCCAGTGTTTAATGAAGTTTGTCAACCAGCTGAGCAGAAAAACTATTTAGTGAACCCTCGATTTCCGCCAGCGTCGCCACTTCATCCTGTCATTTTCTTTTTGGCCTTCACACATCTGTTCCGCAGGTACTTCCCCTTCTACCTGCATGTCTCCCCATCGCTTCCCACTGTCTGTGCGATATCTCTCCACGAATTTGCACACATTTGATTGTCTTTATATTCCTTCAGAGATGACTTGCATACAGTCTGCATCATCACAAAAATCTGGGTGCACTGCGGACGTCCACAAGCTGTACGCGCATACGTCTGCTGACATTAGCTGATGATAAAATTTGTCACCCTCGCACACACTCATGGAAAGTATAATTTGGCCTTTATAGACTCAATGTGATTGAGTCTACATGGTCCGCATTTGCCCTTGCGAACCATTTGGACTCGTCTGCACTGAGTCTGCAGGAAATGCAGATGTCACACAAATTGTGGATCGGGGCTTTAAGAACGAGTGAATATTCGTGTGATAGCATGAGAGATGTATAATGAGTAAAACCACTTTTCCTTACTCTTTGATCCTGTACAGCTCTCTCAGTATGAACTGCAACCTTCCCTGGAAACTGCTGATAGCCAAGACTTCTTCACTGGCCAGCTGCCTCACACATACACCACTGAAAAGTAAACCTCTTGCATACAGCACTGAAATGGTTTTACTTTTCATTTTCATTTCAATTGTACAGTAAATGTGAAAGTGGTTCTGTAGGGAATGTGAGAGGTTTTCATTTCAGTGTGGGTGTTTAAATGAGAGATTTACACAATACATGTATATAACAGTATCCAGGTAATTGTATGTGCAACTACCCCCATACGGCCCCTCATACTAATACTTGTCGCGTCCATCCACTCATCAACTGCAGGAGACCGAGGACATGTTCCATCAAAATGTCCATTCCCTGTTCTTACATCTCTGAAGTTATCCAATGGGCAAAAGCAATTATTGAAACAGCATCAGAACAGAGCTGTCCTCACTCTTCAACATTTATCCTTCAACATAAGCCCCCATGATGACAAGTGAGAAATACATAAGCCACTTGCTAACACCTGCAGCAGCGAGCTGACATGGATGGACTGTGGATGTTTTTCTGCTCAAGGGGAATTCAGAGAACTGAACTGTTTTATGGCGGCAGTTCCGAGTATCTTCTTGACAACAATGTACCTAAATAAGGCTATAATTTTCTTCACATGAAAATTTCTCTTCATTTTCTCTATATCTGAGCTAATAAAAAAAAGTTTCTCTGGAGAAGTGTAAGATATTTAAAGCACACGAGAATGAGAGAGAAAAGTATAATTTTTCCAAGAAAATGCTAGAGCTTCTTTCTTTAGCAAAGAAAATGGTTCTGCCATTCAAGGCTGTGATTTCCACTAAAAGGATCAGTTTTGCTGATATAAATTGAGGAACAACTTTGACTTAAAGAGCTTTTAAGATAATTTTCTTTAATTACATGGGAGCCTGAAGAACTGTTCTGTTATGTTACATACTCAGTATTGCCTTCCACATTTTCATCTCCTCAAAAGCCATAGGTGCCACAACAAACATTAAGCTCATCTCTTTCATCACCTAACAATCTTAAACTATATCATTATGAACCCCTTCCCCTGTCTTGCAAAGTTTATTTTGATAACACTTTCTAATAATTACATGTTTGTAGGACACTGGAACCTGTAAAACACTGTAAACATGTTTATAATGTCTTATAACACTATCTCTAAGTACCATTAGTTTTAAACTTATAGGACATTATGACCCCATTTGTAGTATTTTGCACAGTTTTACAATAGATATTCATGTGTTTTTGTAAATTTTTCATGTGTACTGTATACTGTATGTGTATATTGTGTTACTCAAAGGTTTCCCTCTCCTCCTCCTCTTCTTCCATGACTCAAGAAAAAAACTCAATTCGCTCCCATTTTAAATTGAAATGCCACCAAAAGTGATGCTCAGAATCTTTAGGCAATATAGATAAAAAGTTCTGAAAGATGATTTGACTTACTGCAAATTGTGTCATCCCTAACCCTAGCCCTAAATTGTACCAAAAATGTTATAATTCAGCACATGTAATCAAAAGTGATGAAAATAATTCCTAGTATTTCTGTAACCACTAGAAATGCATGGGATTGAAAATTTTGGTGAATTTTCAAACTTAGTAAAAGATGGAAACTAAATTGCATCTCATGCAGTGGCCCCACCAGGTGGCACTGTAGAGCAGAAAACACACACACGCAAACGCGTGCACACACACACACACACACACACAACAGCTGTGTCCAACCTCTGCTCACTCCAAACTGATGAAAGGCAAAGCCACACTGAAGGACACATAACAAAAATTGTGACTGCATGAGAGAAAACCAAACTGATACAGTAAATTCTTTAAAATGGTTCCTCCTAATAAGTTTAGTCTTTGAAAATTATAACTTATTACTCAGCTCAGATGATCACACAATGCCTTTAAATTCTTCAAAATAAGAAGTGGTATCACTTCATATTAGAGTCCTCTTTTTACTGTGTAGGTACGACAGAATATCTTACCTGACTAAAACAAACTGGAACTGGATTTCCAGGTGTTGGCCTGGGCATCCGTCCCCATGTCAAATAGCAGTACATTTTACTGTCATTTCAAGACATTTCTGCTTTTCTAAGTACTGTGGGAAAGAGTAATGATGACTATGAAAAATGGTTGACATTGACAAACATTTATAAACTGCAGCATTCACATCC
>OMLF01029131.1:1211-19542 GCA_900302615.1 Holocentrus rufus
AAGCGATCGAGCCAATCACAATCCATCAGTTTTAGATTGACAGATCACTGCAACTCTGATTGGGTGATACATGGCAGACGTGCTGGGTCGGCGTTACTGCAGTATGCAAGGATGCACATCCACACAGTCCTTCTACTTTGATAAGAATTTTGCAATGTCTAAAAGAATTACTTTTTGTCAATTTCTAAAGAAAATTGTAGAACCATTGAAAAACAATTTTATTATACTTCCAAGTATAGTAATGTAGTGTTTGAAATTTATGTCCGATTGACTTTTTAAATGCCAGATAAATTAAGAAATCAATTACACAATTCAGAATTAGGAACTGTAACCTTGTCAAATCTGTCTGCCTGATAGCGTATCATGAAGTTGCAACTTTACCTAAACTTCTAAAGCAAAAGTCAAGATTTCAGTTCTTGAGTGTGGTTAAAAACTGTGAATTCAGATACAATAATGATCGTAATTTTGAGACTTGTGTATGCATGCAGACTCATTTTGTTTCTATGTGTATGTATTGAGTATTGATCCGCTCACCATTCTGACTGCTGCTGTCCTCCTTCTCTGAGTGGCTGGCGCTGCTGTTGGAGGTGGTTGGCGGGGGCGACGCCGCCCTGCTGGATGTAGCGCTTTCTGTCTCATCCAGCAGCCGGTCCATGTAGTCTCTGATGACACACAGCAGCACACAGCCTGTTACACACAACCTGCACTCTTGTACAATTCAACATATGAGAATCAAGAGTTTGATGTTCGGGCTGTCAGTTATAAACTTAAATTGAATCTGAACACGACCTCAGGCAGGCCAAAGTGATATCAGAGAAGCAATCCCTCTAGACTCTAGGGTAATTTGGTTTTTAAATGCTTACACATGTATTGTCTGACAAGTCTCCTTCAAGGTCTTGTACATACATAATGTTATGAAAAAGACTGACAGCTACCAGGTTACCACACGAGTCAGCATAGCAACCAAAGTCATTTTTGATTTGCTTTATGGAAATTATCTGCTCAGTTGACAGTTCTGACCAATCATGTTACAAGCTGTTATACAAACTAATGTGCCAAACCACATTGGCTAATTGGATTCATGTTTTTAATGGGACAGCGCCTGCTGCCATGTGAGGCAGGGCCTTAGTATGAATACATCATTGTGTTGTAATCTGGTGATGCAAAGAATTTCCAATTCTGAGTTCTAATTGAAAAACAAAAATTAACAAAATTATTCCACTAATCAGTTTAACATGAATAAGTACTGTGGACTATGTGCTGAAAATAAGACTTGGTGAGAAACAAAGGGATTTTTTGATCATGCTGCAGCTATATTCCCTTACAGCGATAATTACACGGAACAAAATACAACAGAACGGCATCTGTATGTGCTTTTAAGTCTGATGCTTGTGTGATGTCTTTTAAATCACTGAGCTTCTGTTGGGACGTTTGAAAGATTAACTGTAACCATTACAGCCTTTTAACATATTAGGCACAGAATATGCACTCTGTAACTAACATTAAACAGGAGTACATCTGATGTGAGTTTCTATCACCTCATAACGCATCACCGCTGAATCAACTTAAAACATTAAAAAAAAAAAGAAGTTAGTGATCTCACTTTGTTCTTCGGATCAACAAGTGTGATGTCGTTTATGTACTTGGGCAGTGTGTGTATTACACCATGGGGTCACTTCTTATCATAATGCAACGAAGTGATGTGCATCGAAAAGAATCACACATCAACGAACAATAAATAATAAACGCACACAGATCCTACTGAACGCTCAGGCAGAGCAATAATAACTCAGCATGTGTATATTAGTATTGTATTTTGCCAGTCGCCAAAGTAAAGTTATAACCTCAGAAAATAAAAACCCCTCTATCCCAATAAACTTACGTGACACCCGGGTGAAGGTTGTATTTCCTTTTCCCAAGTCTGGTTTGCTGTGCAAAGAAATCATAACGCTCAGACTTCTTCCACATGTAATAAAAGGCCACACATTCTCCTACAGACCTAGTTCTCACCTGAAAAATTTAATTCAGCAGACACGAAATAGCCATTATTACCATTGCCAGCAGGGATGGACTCAGTTCAATTTCAACTGAGAGACAAATCAAATTACAGTTTGGAAGTCAGACAAAGTCTTAAGATTTGCTGAGACTCCACCGTATTCAAACTCTGAAATTTGATTTGTCTCAAAATGCCACAAGGTTGAAATGGAGCCGACTCCAACCCTGAGCACCCATCAGTCACATAACAGAAAAACACATCAACACAGATCTTATTTTCATGTCATAATAATTCAGAAAATTATGACCACGATATCTTAAATGAAATGAGGTAATTTCTGTAGTTTTATGACATTTTTCTTACCTTGTTGGCCTGTATTAAATGAAAGTCTTTCCCATAAGCTTTTAGTCCTTGCTCAAAATTTCTACATTCCTCTTCAGTCCACACAGATAGCTCTTCTGTCGCAGGAAAGATAGGTGTTAATGCTGCAGCTACATTAAAATCCTTTTAAAAGTAAAAATCAGATTACCAACAGAGACAACACTGGGCTTCCTCATATTACATCTGTAAAAATCAATCTGTGAAGATTTCAGCAGAAAAGAAGTGAAGGACATTTTGGCAAGACAGTCTGCTTACCTCTAGCTGCTTTTACATTAAACCTCAATCTTCTTAAAGCTTCCTCTGTGTCAAAGTCACATTTCACCAGTTCATACAAAGCCTGCAGAAACAAAATCATCTGTTGAAATGGGACTCGGCTCCAGTCAAGATGTGCAATAGAAACAGTTCATGTTAGATGTATGAGTAGCTATGCACAAATGTAATAAAAGGATCCTGAAGGTATTGGTGTTGCAGTTGTGATCCTCTCACTTGTTCATTGTCTTTGATGTGGGACCCCTCTGGGATTGCGTCCACTCCCTTCTCCTCTCCCGTCCGCCTCGATGCCTCCGTCAGGAACTCCACCACTTTGCCTTCAGGAAGACACTCGGGGTTCCACAACAGCTGGTCGTCATTTTCATAAACTATAGGGCAAAAAATAAGAGAATGGGTAATGAGATGTCACCCTATTTGCTAAGGATGCATTAATCAAATATCTAGTGTGGAAACTGGTGTTGATCTGGGTTCATTTTAAAAGGTATTGATATCCATTACTGTCTAAGATTAAATTTGTGCTCCTTTTATAAAGGTATACATTTTATTTGTTTTTTTTTGCAGACAGTAGCTCACAATAAGAAAAACATCAATAACACTAGGATCAGGGCATTCCTACTTTTTTCCACCACAACAGATTTTATGGATTTGAACCAAAGAAGTTCTCAATAAAAGCCAACCATGCACACGTACATTAAAACAGTGACATCACATACGAACTTACCTTTTTCATTGTCTTTATATTTACACAGACCCACAGGGGTTTCTGCCTGATACATGGAGCCCACCATGATCTCCTGTTGAGATTAGAGTAAGTAGACTGGATGAGACAATTTCCATTCAAAGATAATCCTTTTCTGTTTGGTAGTACATTTCAGCATTTTTTCAGCATGCAGGACAAAATTTTGGCTTTCATCTTAAAATCTACTACTATCAATAAATTTAAGCTCGTCTGTCAAGATGAGAAAGGTTAATTTTTATTACTGATCAACATTGCCTTTCCAGCGATTGGACACTTTATGGGATTAATACTTGTAAAATTACAAGTAACTTCACGTGATGAAGAAAAGTAACATGGAAAGTGAGCCACATTCTGTTAATCTGACAGTTGCCTTCACAACATTGTATAAATCCTGCAAATAAATGTTCTATCTTACCTTTTTCCAGTCTTCAGAGGGAACATAGTCCTCATCCTCATCTGACTCCTCCTCTGCATCATTATCTGAAACACAATGTAATATCCATTTAACCTTGTTCTCCCAGATATCCTGGAGAATTTCAGTTGTTTTGGAAGACATACAATCACTGTTGCACATACTTTCAAAGTATTTGAGTTTCTGTGGGCGAATAAGTTCTGCCGTGCCAAGGGACCGGACTGAGCGCGTACGGCTCTCACTAGCTGCCTGGGCCTCATCCCCCTGTCCTGATGAGATCTTCACTCCATCAGCCTGAAAACACACAAATGCAGAGCCACAAAAGCTTTTCAAATTAGGACAGAGAAGTCAATGAAGGAAAACATACAAATTCAGCTCTTAATAGCAAGCACACCCTTTTCCTGTTCAGATTTTCAGTTTCAAAATCAAAGTTTCTGTAAGCTATATCACTGTCTGGAGATTCATAAAACACACCTCATTCCTTTTCAACTCGCCAGTACTTCTGCTGCTTTCATCATTGTCCAAGTCCTCTTCTTCCTCCTCTTCCTCTTCCTCCTCCTCCTCTTCCTCTGGTTCTTCCTCATCCTCCTCATCTTCATCTGCAGGTGAACCAGCTCCATAGCCGTATAGACTCAGCAACTCATGAATAGGCATTTCTCCCTCCTATTGAAAAAATAAAAATTAAAAAAAAAAAAGTGATGCTTCTTTCTGGAATGTAAAACAGAAGCTTGGGACGAGAACTACTACCAAACACCTACTAGACAGAGACAACAAAAGGGAAAAGATGTTGGAACTCACCCGTGCAAGATCTTCGATCTCGTTCACGTTGGTTTCATCTGCTGCCTCCAACATTTCCTCTTCTTCAAGGGTGCGTTCATCGTCAAAGTCATGGACAAGCATATCCGCTGAGGGGTCGAAATCATGGTCATCAGAACCTGCTGAACCTCCTGGAAAAACAACCCACATATTTACAGGAGGAGAAAAGTCAGCTACTGAGACAAAGTTTCAAGCTTAATATGCAAATGAAACATTTCCATTATGAATTTGCACAGAGGTCAGATTAAGCATAAAGCTGAATAATTATTAGGTGACAATTATTAGGTGATGTCATGCACTTCACCAGCAAGAGAAAACATTCAAACTTATTTACCTGGGCTCGAACTCCCGAGGGAGGACTGGAAAACGCAACAGAGAAAAATAAATTACTGACAAGCATCAGAAAATGCAAGCTTAGATGCACAATTAGGAAAATATTCCACATCTGTATAAAAAGTGACATTTAAGGGTCACTCGAGGATAACCCTCGTCAGTGGACAGAGGTGGGAGTGCACAAAAAGCGCGCCTGAAATTGTAGCCTCAAAGCTGACTGATGCACTTTTACAGGAAACGAACAAAGACCACTGTCAGATAACTTCTAATAGTCACAGCTAAGAAGCATCACAGCAACGTTACTGCAAACAAAGTACAATATAACCAATAAGTTCTGGTGTTGGCCGCTTGCATTCACTCACGTTGTACAGGACGAGTGCTTAAGTTACTAAGTTAACTTAACTTGCTTTGTGGTATTACAAGTTGCAAGCTAATTCTCCTGGACATAGTTAAGCTAACGCGTTCAAGTTAATCGTGCTAAAAATAGGCTACAGATGACGTGCAGAAAAAAAATAACTTAATATTTTAGCCGTGAAACTACCGCTGCGTCACCGATGCGTTTATTACTGTGGGCGAGCAATATCTAAACGATAAAGCCGAGTGACAAATCGCTAGCGCCGCAGCTAACTGGCGTCTCGGCTAGCGCAGCTAACGTTGATGTAAGCTAGCTAAATCCGAAGTTTACAAAACATGACTGTGTAAAGAAATGGCAAGTATCTAATATCTGAAAACGGAAACATTTAGTCATAGATTTATTGCATTAATTCTATGATAAACAAACGAGGTACACATTTGACTGAACTAACTATCTTGTAAAACAATTTTATTTTTTTCCGAATATTTATTACACTTTCTTACCTCCGCCATGTTTGCAATCCTGAAGGGTCACGCTGGGGGTCAGCGAAAGATCCCGGATGTTGAGCCCCGCCCACCAGTCCTGCAGCATCATGGAAATAATCTATAGATTCTGGTATCACCACAGCCATAAGAAACAAACGATATCTTACATACTGTTCCACTTAGTCAAAACGATGTTTTGGATTTTTTAAACATACAGTATCACTTTTCACTGTAAGTTTTAATAAGGTCATATTTTTTATCCTCTGCAACAAGTTATTGTTTTGATAAGTTCACTCTTTTCCATGACTCATTTCAACTTGATGACAAACATAAATGCAATTGCCTCTTCTTAGAATTGCTGATTTGTTTTTGAGATAGTGGCCACAAGCTCCACTATGTTGCTATGTAGAGAGCCACTGCCTCAATCTGTTTTATGAAGGGTATCTCAACCAATCCATTAGGAAACACTTTACTAAATCCCTGGCAATAAACCCCCTGCGGTTCTCCGACATAAAACAGCAATTCCTCTCTTTAACATTTAAGAAAATGGAGTTAATCACTTATTTTTGCATGGCCTGGATTCCCACACACATCCCAAATGGCCAGATTGTCATAAAAGGCAAATGATGATTACCAACGAGAATTGGCGTCATTGTCATGGTTGACAGAACACAGAAATCACCTGAGGAAGACCCAGAAAAAGTGTCTGACATCACTAGAGACTCTTCATAAAAGGGTAGACTAGGACAGCTGTTTGTCAGAAAGTTTGTTTGTGTGAAGTATCTCAGTACAGTATCTCAGCATATTTAGCCAGCTAGCCTCCATGAAATCCCTACTAATGCTTGTGATGCTGCTGTGTGTGTTGTGTGTAGCTGAGGTTCATACACAGGATAACACACACGGTCTGAAGCTGTGTGGACGGGCGTTTCTGCGGGCTGTGGTGTACACCTGTGGAGGATCCAGATGGAGAAGACTGATGGGAGAAGAAGAGGCACTACCAGATAGTCAGTATACACAGTAGCTGTCTGAATTTCTCTTTTGTTACTCTGTTGTTGATATCACAAACTGAGATCTGACAGTGTTTGACAAAATGTTAGTGCAAGGAATAGATGTACAGTCCTTTTAAAAAAAGGTCGATATCTCTTGCCAGGCAACTGGGAGCAAAACCTCCAGAGCAACAGGGATGTGAAGCCAGTGACGGAGCGTCGGCGGCGGGAACTAACCCAGGCCCTGTCTACAGTGTGCTGTCAACTGGGCTGTCAGAAGAATGACATCTCCATCCTGTGCTAGGGGAGAACAGCGCAAGGAGGTCATCACCCATCTCTCATTCATCCATTCATTAGTTTAAAGTAAAATCTTAAGCAGACCATTCTGGTTATGGTCATGGTAATGTGATTACACTCTTTACTCCTGCAAAAGTAAAACACCACGATGATTTTTTTTATTGTATTATTATTATTATTTTGTATCAGTTCTTGTTTTATCATTGTATATATGGCAAAGCAATACTTTATGTAATTTGATGATGCAAACTGTACCATCCAAAACCTGTCAACAGCTGCGAAATATGTATGTCACTAAAATCAGAGAGCAGAGAGATATTTTGACATTTACTACAGTAAAACACACAATGTATTTTGGTAGTTGAAACTAAAGCAATTGTTAAAACATTTTTGATATTTAGTTATTTCTATGGATGTTTCCATTAAATACGATTGAACTGCTGTTATTTAAAATACATATACATATTTTGACAATGTCACCAATGTTTGCTCCTTAATTCAAGTCATTCTATCAGATAGCCGCAATATGTTTGAACACTGTGTCTCTTTGAAACCATTTCTTTACAAAAACCCATAAACTGCTTCCACCACTGCATAACCAGGTGTCCTGTGTATTTTCGTGCCACAAAAAGTACTGGTAATAATGATTTGAAAATAACAGGAGAACATGTCGTACACTGTCATAAAACTCACACTAAAAGAGAGTCCACGGCTCATCGCAGTCATCATCATTATAAGCATGTATGATTCACTCAAAGTAAACTCCATAGACAATTGCCACAGCATAGAGAGAACTGTTTTTGAAGGTAAATGAGGAGTACGTGTCACTAGATGCATCCCATAGACAGCGACTGCTGATGCGCATGTTCTGATCACAGAGCTGGCCGATGTAAATCAGGACAACGATCTTGTATCGGGGAATCATTAGCTCCTTCACACGGGCTTTTATCACCTGAAAATCAAAATAGATAGTGTTATATGAGTAACAGGTACTCTTTTAAGTGTTGGGCAGTTTTTACTGGGGATACGTTGCAGGCTTTTTCAATTCATTTTGAACACCCCAATCTTTTTACCTCTGCTATTGTCTTTGTCATCTGTCGACACAGCTCTGCTTCGTATTTCTCCTCTTGCAGGTAACTGGAAAGCACATCATTCAGTATGTCTTGAACAGCAAGAACAGGGAAGCGTTTGTACGGTCCTGTTCAGAAACAAAGAAAAGCAATCCATTAACTGAAATTTTAAATTGTGTCATTGCTTTGGTTTGCTAAACGTGTGTTTGTCATACTGGTGCATTTTATCTCACCCAGCTGGTAGGTGTTCTCCATTTGTACGGCTGTCCGAGTGTTTTCATCATGGTGCCCTGGATCATCTATGTATGAAACAGTACTTATAGAGCTGAAAATCAAAGAGTGACATCAAATCAAGAAATTAGCAGGTAAAGGACTATGGAAGGGTATGTGGTTCTTTGTGGTATTTGCATGCTGACTGTCAAATAAATAACTTTGAAATTTTCCTACATCTCATCTTAGAAAATATTTTGTTTAAAAAATCTGGTTTATATCAAACTTGTAGGCCAAGTAAATTTGCTTTCTGAATGTCACACCTACACCATTAATCAATAATTTCTGAAACACAAAATAAAGGAATTGTAAAATGGATAACAGCCCATATTCTTTTGATTCTCTACTCACTCCTTGGTCTTGCCTACTGTTTCCTTGGCTTTGACCTCATGGCTTCCCAGGGAGGACACACTGCTCCTCTTCTTCAGAAGACGGGCTTTCTCTTTGGCTAGATCAGACATGATAGCCTCCCTTCTGCTTGCAAGTCTGTCTTTACAGGATGAAAATCTGTTGACTCTAAACAGCAAGCAGTAATCATCATTTACAAGCTGTGTAACCCACTGCCACTTGATACCTGTCACATCACAAATTCATACATATTCATACAATATTCATTAAAACAGGAAATTTTGTCACAGAGGTGATTCCAAAATCCCTTTGAGAATGAAAAAGATCAATACCGAAATGCTAACGTAAGTTAACGTTTGCTAGCTAACGTTAGCTAGTTCGTTTTTTTTTCTGTTACAAAATTTGGATCTCACAGAGGCTATTTAGAGCGGGTTAAGAGACAAACTCTTTATTGATGACTTTGGGGCTACCTACGGGAAACAGAGACAGATAGATGCTACTTTTATATGTATAGAGTCAACAGTGATCGAAAATTAATAGAGATTTACCTATTTCAGGATCTCTTCAACCGAAAAGTAAACATTTCAGCCCCACAGAGCGTTATGTTGCCGTGGTAACCGAGTCGACAGGGGAGGGGCTTTCTAGTCACATCCGCAAGGGTTAAAAAAATCCCACAATTAGAAATAGTTTAATACATTACAATACAATCGATTATGTTGATATCTTATATAACCTTGTGTTTCTTTGCCGGCCAACAAGCTACTAAATAGGCAGCAGCTTTGGAGGGGAAAATGTTTCTATGGTGACAGCGACTTCTCTGATTGGTGGGAACTCCCTAATACTTGTGGGTAGTGTAGTAGTTCACAAAGAAGTCAGTTCTTTAGGACAAATTTGACTGAGGAATGTCTTCTACAAGAGCATATATTTTCGTTTCACAGAATCTGAAAGTTCATGTCAAGTCTGTCATACATTTACAATATTATGGCTAATAATCAAATTCCCTATGAAAAGAATGAATGAGGAATACTCAAAGGTGAGAACAGGAACCATGTATAAAACTACACTGTTTTCTGTATGTTTGAACAAATAAGAGACTGAATTCCAATAATTCTCCTTCTTTATTACCAAGTAAAACAGGTATTACATTATACTGACTTTTTATATATTTACTTTCAAAATCTTTGGATGGGAAATTTACATGAAACATTTGCATATTCTGTGTCTTATGCAGTGAAAGGAATACCGCCAAAAGTTATAGAAAAAATAAACTTACAGAAAGCCTCAATATTGGCGGACATGTGTTCACACATAAGGCAAATAAAAAAACATAAGCATTGTCAACAGAAACACTCCAAATTACTGTTTCTACTCAACTGAAGAGAACCAATTGAACTTGTTAAGTATTTTTCTTTCTTTTTCTCCAAAATCCAAGTAAGGCCTAAATAAAATATTACACCCAGGAATAACTGTGAGTCAACACATCATAACATTTTATAAAATGTGATGTTCAAACACATACCAAATGTTTTTTTTTTTTTGACATTGAGCCATAAAATGTATTATGAACGTGTTGGACTGTAAGGTGTGTTTTGTGTGCAAGTCAAACACAGGAGGATGTCAAACAGCTACACACATATTATGGAGTTGCAATATTAATGAATGCATGCCAAACCTATTGACAATGAGTTTCTGACTGTGCAACAACAGCAAAATAGTGAAAGGAAGTTTCAGTGAAGGCAAAAGGTTCCTCTCATAACATGGTTTAGTTTCAATAACACACATATCATGAACTTCTTGAAACGGATAAATTGGCATCGCACTGATGAGAGTGGTGATAAACAAATGCAGATTAATGCAGATTTCATGCGGAACCGTTTGGAGTTATTTGTCATTGACAGTCACAGTATTTTTTTTTTTTTTGTACAAGAAATCCACATTTAAAGTAAATGACGAGGATGAACAGCGATGCGAATGGTGTTGTTATGCAAACCTAACGCATTATGAGGGTTGACATCGATAAATCAAGAGACAATCACAAACACATCCATATGTCCAAAGAGATATTCGAAACATATTTTTTATGTACAACTTTATACAATTAGTTTTTAAATATTGCTATTAGAAAATGATAAAACACCTATTTACTCCACATGGTGGAAAAAACAAGAAAATAAATCAACAAGAGGGACATGTATAGTGCTGTACTCTTTATAGACATTTCTTTTCATTTCTCTGTGATGTCCGTAATAATCCTGGTCAAGACCTCTGACAAAGATTGTAGTCAAAGGAATTAGCCAAGTTACCAAACATCACCAAAGGCAACTCTTACAATATTCAGCCAAGGTCCCTTTGGCTGTATTTCACCCCTTAAACCTGATTGCTTTTCACCATCATATGGGACATAGATCTGGCTCTGCATGCGTCAAGTATTTTAGATTGAAAGTACTGACACAACTGAAGTTCGACTGCGACTTGACCAGTCATCCATAGTCAGTTCAATTATCTGCAGCCTGATAGACAGACCTTGATCTTTTCAGCGCCATCTAAACAGAAAAATAAATTCAATGCTCTGCTCAGACAGCGACAAAATATTAGATCTGTGTCACACGTGGTGAGAAAAATCAGATTTGAGGTGGCAGTGTACATCAGATCTTACCAAGTAACCTATTATTTGGTGAACACATTAGAATAACAACTGTCAAGCAGCCCCATACTACACATTTTCGCATTTGCCATTCTTTTCCGTCTTGTTTTAGACTATTTTAATATTATATAATTATTATCTATTCACATTGTCTTCTACAGTGCATTTGCCATGACAACCGGTTAGAGAAAAGAAACTGTGAAATGAATAAGGCTGGATCACCGTATGAATCCACAATGATGAACGTTAAAATGAACAAGAACACAGATGTTGGGTTTTCCTATATTTTACTCCGTATAAACCACTAAGTGTTCCAGGTGCACAAAACTGATTATTTGTAATCACTTGCATAAACTCAGCAGTCAAGTCGACTGAATATGGAGGGTTATAAAGTCAAATAAAATCAAGGTGTGTGTCTAAGTGAGTGTGTGTGTTTGTGTGTGTATGTGTGTGTGTGAGAGAGAGAGAGAGCTTATGTTCTGATGTTACATCTCAACTGTTAATCCTTTGTTGCTAAAGATAAAGTTTCAAATGTACTAAACATGGGATGGATCCATCGTCACAGTCAAAAGCCATTGATTCTCGTGGTTCTGTTCGAAAACAAGTCTGCTAATTATCAGCCAAATATTTACCTGTGAAGCAGAATGAGAGAGGACAAGTCAGAGACGAGGAAACCATGCATTCATTTCAACATCACTTTAACATCTGCATGTCATCAAACATCTAAGAAAGTATGGTACACCTTAGAAAATGGTCTGTAGTTATATAAATTATGTGTGCAGTTTAGTACATGAATAAAGATTCAAAGTGGACACAGTCAGACATCAATGCATCTTACGTCCCCTGTAGTCAAACTGACCTGCAGCAAATCTCTTCTTGACCAGGGAGAGCCTGTAGCCCGTCCCGACCAGCTGAATGTCACACCCTGACAGAGTGCTTCCCTCGCTGGTGAACTGGACAGCCAGCTGGGACGGTCGACTGGGACCTTCTGTCAACTGGAACCGGCCCAGGAGAGCCCCCACTCCTGCAGGGGACAGATATGGGACTGAGAAGCTGTGGTATGGACAGTTTTTCGGGGGGGCTGACAGGGATGTTTTAAAGCTGAAATCTGTAATATTTAATAAATACATCATGATGATATCCGTAACATCCATGTATGATGGATTGTGGTCAAACTCTAAAACCAGAGCATTTGCTGTGGCCGGAGATTCTCTGCATACTCTAACGGGAAATGTCCAAAGTATCGACTGGCTTGTTGAGTTCAACCTCAGATACACACACATACAGATAGATTAGCTGGCTAAGTGACACACACAGTGCCTGCAGCGTGCATGTAAGTTGCTGTGAACCTACATCAACATATTCACATCATCCCATGCTATTTTACTTTCAAATTATAAGTCCTCAGTAAATAATATATTCCTGCTTGCATTTGCATCACCTGATTGGTCAACAATAGTTTCACTATCCCCCCTCCTTTGCTATAGTTTACCGCCATGGAGGGAAACTTACGGATTCCAGCTTTAAAGTCTGGGTTTATATGCTGTAGTGTATGAATGTTTAGTCTGATAGCATATTAAATTTCTGTATTAGGGATTAACAAAATAAAAATCTATTCATACATAAGTGGAGAATATATTGACAGGAAAATGGCCATTGAAGGTGCACATTTTTACATTAAAATAGCAAAGAAATAGTACATATTACACATGAACTGTCTGTGACCCTGTAAGTACATGCTTAAATCCCCTATTTTCCTGAAATGGACTTTTCCGTGATTATTCTTTTTAAAAAAAAACAGTCCAGTGAAACAAACACAAAACACAAACACAACAAATGTGAGCGACTTGGATGTGAAAAAGGAAGATAAATATGAAGAAGAATAAAATGAACACTTGCCTCCGTTTTCAGACCTCTGAGAGAGGCTGGATATCTTCCACTGCATTGTCTGTTGCTCTGGGTTCCTTTATGAGAAAACGACACCGTGCATGAGGAGGGATATTTTGTTTTCCGATATGAATGTGGCCACAGGAAAGACATGAAGCCAAAATCATAAACACAGCAAATAAAGCTGTCAGCCCTAGCAAACCGCAATCAAATTAGAAGCTGGATCCGGTATAGATTCAATATAAGTATCCTCACCAGGTGGCGGAGGGGATCATGGTCTGGAGTTTGGCCACACCTCCGTCCACAGGAACCAGGAAGTTGATGTTGTGTAGTGGCACGGGGTTTGCCATGGCCTCGGTGTTGTATTTGTAGTCTATCCTCAGGTCTGTGCTGGTCGCATCGCCTCGCCAACTCACTGCCAGGTTCAGAGGAGTGGACTGGATCCCCTCTGCTGACACCTGAGGCACAGAGAGCACAGAGTTGTTTAGATGATTAATTGATTGATAGATAGATAGATGGATAGATGGATAGATAGATAGATAGATGTTGACCTGATATTTGATCATATCCACGTTGTAGTACGTCGCCTGAGGCTTCTGCTCAGCCACTTTCCTCAGATGGCTCATCAAGTTTGGCATATTTACCCAGAATTCCTTGGTGTCTAAATTGTCCATCGTGGAATCACTAAAGGAGAACAGATATGTATTTTAATATTTGAACCACATGACTCCTATATTTACATACTTAAAAATCACAGATAATGTATGTAATATTGAAACAGTTCTATTAAGTATATCAACTACTGACTTTCGTAACAAAATAATTTAGAGCATTATGGCTCTGCAGAAGAGCGCTGGCACTGCTGCTTTCTGATGATATTTACCTCCGCCAACACAGTTGGACGGGCGTTATGTTTCTGCCCCACTCCGTTTGTGTGTCTGTTTGTTTGTTAGCATGATATCTCTGAAAGTTATGAGCGGATTTGCATGAAACTTTGTGGAAAGTTTGGTCACGTGGAGGGGAAGCACTGATTAACTTTTGATTTGCCAAAGTGGGTCTGGCAGTGAGCATGGGTTCACATAAAAATGCATGTAACTTTTGAAAGCAATTGGGTCTCATCTATCAATATGCTTATAAATGTTTGTATAAAAGTCCTTGTATATGTTTACAAACTAAAAACTACCACTACACGACTGAGCTGTGGCATTTCCTTCATAGCCACACGTGTATGTTGATACCAATCACTCAGAAATTGGTTAAAACACTTGTCCTACAATATACAATCAAGCAAAACGGGCTGTTTGAGGGCTCATTTCAGGCCACAAAACATAAACGGCTATATCTCATTTAACATATAGTCATGAAAATACGTACATTTCCTGGGTATGGAGGGAATTATTAGAAATGACTAAGAAATTATTTTGGTGAATATCCAACATGTGGAACAAGCTTGTTTTGAATATTTCATGCTGTTGGCGGAGGTGCGCGCTCTGCTGAGTGCTTTCTCATCAGTGATCTGTTTATGTGAGTATTTGCATAAAATGTTGTCCCTACCAGCACAGCAGCTGTGGATTGGGGAGGACCTGCTCCAGTCGGTTGTAGTTGCTGATGCTGAAGGCGAGGTTGGGCTGAGTCGGGTGGCTGGCAAAATGCCTGGTTATGCCCGCGGGGAAGGACAGCACCATCTCCCCCATGATCTTTACCACACATCTGGGATAGAAGGAGGGAAGAGGCAGAACTCAGATGTTAGGCTGGATGAAAACGTGCACTCCCAGAATCCCTTTGGTGTCTCATGTTGAATGTCAAAGAGGATGCCTCGCTGCCTGCAATGAATCCACTTTGTTGGTCTATTACTGAGGCTAGTCAGAAACTTCTCTCCTCAGTCTCCCCCTCAACCATTTTTCTCAAATCTTTCCATTTGCCGTCTGTATAATTCTAATTGGCAAACAAATTGCTTTTCACAGCCTGCAGATTGATGTAAAAGCATGCTCAACATTACGATACGCATGCTTCATTTTGCTAGAAATGACTGTTTGCAAGATAAATAACCTGCGTCTGCGTTCAATCAGTGTTGAATTTATTTCTAGCAGTGGGAGATGTTCATATTGACAAGAACACTGGTTGTTACTATCCTGATGAAGGTACCATGAACAGCTGAAACGTGGCTTTAGTGAAACATTGCTTTAATGTGGTGTCTTAATAAATCTATGCATCAGAGATATGACTGAGTTTGTATTGGCGATGCACAGGCCCTGCTAGCAAATTATTTTCTCTTCATATAGCTAAAATGCGTTTATTTCAAGCTCTAATCTTGTTGTAGTATGAGAGCACATCAGGAACATCAAGAAAGCATTTCATGTTGAAGCAAAAGTCTGTACAGAGACAGATTGATATAAATAGATCAAAACTGGATGATTCTCCCACATTTTGAAATTATTATTAAATTATCATAGAAAAATTATTTGGAAGACTTCAGGGAGTACACACCAAATACAGGTGTGTTTATTTTCTTCTTTTCTTTTCTTTTCCATTGTGCCTGTGATGGCATGCTCAGTCCATAAATAAAATATTAGCGTACTTGCTGGGGTCGGCGCCTTTGAAATAGGCATTGATGGTTTCAGTGAAGGCAGCTGCCACTGGCAGAGTGTCCTGGGGTCCCATCGTGAGTGGGCTGGGGCCTCTGGAGCATCCTAAAGCACACACACACACACACCAAAGGCATGATAGATCTACATCTAAACAGTCTAATTTTTTCTTCTGAGGTGCCTCTATATGCTCAGCCGTGGATTACAGCTAGAGGGCGGGGGGGTACAACTAAAGAGAAGCAACCAGGTAGAAGCAAAACCCATCACTTGATCTAAAATCTGGATCCACAGTCAACAAAACTGATGTGACATGGGACGGGATGGGCAGGGACGTGGACATGAGCACGGACAGGAGTCACACTGCATGGGGACAGCAGGTTAAAGGAGGCCAGGCTTGTCCATGCGCTGGTGGCACAGGTACAGCAGTGGTTTGGCTTGACTCACCTTCAAAAGCTAAATAAAACCTGCCGTGGTCAAACCACACCAGAGGATGTGGGACCTCTGAGCGTGCAGAGAGATGAGGGGGGGGGAAGAGGAGAACGTTGGAGGGGATGAGAATGAGAGGCAGACAGGAGAGGACAGGAGGATGAGAGACTGCAGACAACATGGAAAGACACATACTGACAGATGTGCAAAAAAGGCTTAATTGGTGCACACTTGCTCCCTGTTCACAGATTCCCATCCACACCAGGTATTTTTAAATTGGAAGCATACCAAAAATAAACATGTTTTCTATTTTTGTCATGCTGATTTTGCATATTTGTCTGTCTACACTGTCAGATGGTAAGAATGAACATCAGTTTCAATGCAAAAGAGAGAATGATGGCAACTATAGCGAGCCAGTGATTGAATGAGTGAGTTATTTTCTGATGAGCGATGCCGGCTTGTTTGGTGAGTGACTGGTGATGAGACCGGCCTCGTACCTGCGGCGGACATGTTGAGGTCCCTCCCTAAGGTCGGGGTGGATGCTGCGCTCAGCGAGGTGATGGAGGAGATGGAGGAGGAGCTCTCTGCCCGCGCCAGAGGGGCGAAAGGCGGGGGGCTGCCTGAAACTGGCGGACTGAACGGCCGAGCCTGAGAGTTGGCACAGAACAACAGAAAACGCTATGATTACAGTGAAAACAAAGCGCAAAGGGTCAACAGCCACCCACATGTCTGTCTGAGACTCCAACAAATCAATGAAACACTATTTCTCTTACTATTTTATCTGTTGTCTATGACTGAATGACGGTTTTTCCAGTGTAAAGGCAGCCTCTTTAAGCACTAAGCTAACTTGACGCTCCCTATAGACCTTTTCCACATCAGCCAATTTGGTCTCAAATAGCAAGTAAACACAGGTGTTTCTAATGGTATCAATTAATGTTCTGTGAAAAAGGTCTTTTATTTGGCATAGCAATGGCTGAAACATCAGTTTAAATGTCAACATGGGGGAAGGAGAAATAAAGAAACAAAGAGACAGCATACCAGGTCTGCTATTGGTTTCCCTGGGGGCAGCTTTGGTCGCGATGATGGTCTTGGAGGAGGAGGAGGAGGAACAGGACTTCCCCCTGAATGAGGCGTGGCAGGACGAGCTGGAGACGAGGGGCCTGTGGCACAAACCAGGGACTGTAGTTAGTCTGTTGTACTCTGTGGAGGGTGAAATCATCTGACACCAAAGACCAGGAACCCTACTTTTCACCAGTAGAGGTCAGGCTTCACAGAGATTTACTCTTTAAAGGAATTGTAAACCCACTTAAAAATGTGGAGCTGGGGGCGTATTTTCTACAGTGATACATTCCAGCAAGGCTGGGTGAGCTTTAGTTCCCTTTGTAGGGTAACAATATTGTCTTGACTCTGGTACGTCTGCACTAAAGTTTCCTTGGGATAGGACCAGTTCTGCATTTTGGGATGCCTCCATTCAGTTATATGGTGCCACTCAGGTTCAAACAAACTGACCTAAAGGAATAAACGATCAAGAGTTTCAATAAACCTTAGTGGCCATTGCATACTTTTAGAAAGAGACCAGAATACTCACTGCTGCCTGAGTAGGGCCCAGGGGAAGACACGATGGACCTGTAGGTGGTTGGAGGGAGAGGGGGTGGGGTGCCCCTGAAGCTCGGCGTCAACTCTCTGGGTGAACCCACAAAGTCTGGGATATCGTCCCTCAGGTACGCACTCTCTGGAGTCCTCTTCCCGCCGGTGCCCCCAAGGACCAAAGGAGACGGTACTCCTGCCCGTGGGGATCTCCGTTCCGCTGGCAGCGGCGGGATGGGGCTGATGGGGGCAGGGGACGAAGAGTACTCTGCAAACTGCAGCACCTCCTCATCGAACGCCTCCTCATCGAGGCAGACCGGAGGCGAATTGGAGGGGGAGAAGTCGGGAGGCAGGGGAGGGGCTGGTTCATCTGGAGGAGGTCCCAGGACGATGGAAGGGGGCGAGTCCGGAGGCGTGAAAGGAGGAGGAGATCCGGGGGAGAAC
>OMLF01029132.1:4891-16501 GCA_900302615.1 Holocentrus rufus
GAGATGTGTGTGTGTGTGTGTGTGTGTGTGTGTGTGTGTGTGTGTGTGTGTTGCGGTTCAATTAAACTCAGCGGGGTGCAGGCGAGGTTGAGGTGCTTGTGGTCAGTTGTCCTTGGGGGCTGGGTCTCCGCTCTGTTTGTCTTTGCACATCTGGCCACAGGAGCCACTTCCGACTCCAATTAGGATTTCCTGAGACTCAATAAAGGGGATTATTGGCCTGCACAAACACCCGTCCAGACTCTCCCACCCTCAGTCCCCTTCCTGCCCCAGCTGCCACGGTCATTACACCAGATAGAGCTACAGTCTCACTCCACTAGAGGCTTACAATTGACACACTGACATAGAGCGGCATAGACAAAATCTGCCCTTTTTCCCCTTTTCCTCCTTGCATCTCTTTGTCTATCTTTAGGAGAACGCAGCAGAGCTCTCACAGCCGGTCTCTGCTTCGTCATGTCCTCAGCTGTAAAATGAATCAAACGCATCATAAATGGTTTCAGCTAAGGCAGTGGAAACTAAATTCCCCCCAGTTGGCTGATGAGAGACCTCTAGAGTCTCTGCACCAAAGGCCCATCCAGGCTGTGGTTTTGGGCACAAAGCCCCAAGGCAGAGTTCAGGGGAGCTGGGTTTGCATCGATAGGAGGTCTGCAGGGGCTGCTTGTGTGGCAAGAGTGATCACACAGTTAATATTCAAAGGGCCCGGGCTGCTGTAAAGGAGCCACTAAATAGAGGTTGACAAAGCGCGTCCCGCAAACAAAGGCCTTTCCCTAAGTAGGCTGTGTATATAGCAAGAGGAGCAGTGAACGGCTGGGCTTTGCAGGGGTGGTCATGTATGGACTCTATAGTGAGTTATTAAAGCAGGGCCTCCAGCTCTTCCTCCCCCACCATCACAGGCAGCTCCAAACCCAAATACACATCCTTTTTATCATGCCCTTCAGGCTTTTATGCATTTTTTAATGTTGTCACACAATACTGTAACCAGGAGTTGAACTTTTTGGGGGTCACAAATAGACAGTAGACACAGCTTTTATCCATTGCTTTTGGTTTCTTGAGCTGGAAAGTAGTTATTTGTTAATTTTGTTGCCTTATTTTAGTCGAACTGTATTGCATAAAAAATGTGCGTCCAGTCTATACAGTTAAACCATACCAGCTTTCTTTACCTGCAGTGAGTGTTGACTAAACTTCTACGTGCTGCATGTGGAGTAAAGCCTTGCAAATTCCCTTCTACATCACCACACACACATTCACTGCACACACACACGCGCACACACACACACACATTACTTCCAGCTAAACCTAATTATTCCCCTTTCCCACCCCCCGTTTCTCTGTGCCAAGCAGTGATGTCACCCACTGAGAGACAGTGGGACTGTTGGCCCAGTGCCCAGTGGTGGCCATGCTGGCAGGAGAGAGGAGAGGAGAGGAGAGGAGAAGAGAGGAAAAGAGAGGAGAGGAGAGGAGAGGAGAGAAGAGGAAAGGAAAGGAGAGAAAAGAAGCAGCTAAGAGAAGATAGGTTAGGAGAGGAGAGGTTAGGAGAGTAGGGGAAAAAAAGCAGACCTCTGGAGTTCTGCCTGGCTCTTTAGTGGGGGCTGCAGGGATTAACCAGCCTGCTCTGCTGCCCAACTCACAGAAGCCAACCTCCTCCTTTCCTGCTCCGATAGAGCCAACACATTTAAGGCTGAAAGGAAAACATGGAGGAGTTGTGAGGGCCAGGCCCCTAGGGGACAGCTTCTGGGATTAACCTATAGCTGCATCTCTCTCACCATCGTTTCCACCAGCATTCATTGGGCCTGCGCTGAGACCTATTCATCCTCACTAAACTGTTGCATAACAATGCAGCCTGCCTTTTGCTGCAGGGCTGGAGCTGTTGGTTAAACAAGGCACCCTTGGGCCCCTGGAACTCTGAACGGTAGCCGAGGTTTCCTCTGTTGTGGGGAGGCTTTGGAAGCTGGAGCTGTGTGTTGTGTGTGAGGCTGCAGACTTGGAGCGCACATTGGTGAGTGGCCGATAAGCTCCGTGATAACTTAAGTGCTGGTGAGAGCATGAAGTCATCGCTTGTTCTTGGTCAGCTGACAAGAAAGCCCACAGGTCTTCTTATGCTGAGGATGTAATTCCATTTTTCCATTTTTCCATTTTTCTGCAACATGCCTAGAGAGCAGCTGCAGCCATAATGGGACAAATAAGTGTGCTCTCTTCCTTCTATGCTGGATTTCTCCCTGTATGTTTGTTTATCATGCAAATTAATGAATCTACAAAGAATTTTTTCTCCATTGTAGCTGTGCTGAGAATATCATCCAGTGACACCAGTGGATTAACTTTATTTATTTAGGCTCAGAATAGCAAAAATAAAACAACAAAATGACACCAGAAATGAAGGCTGGAATTTTCCTTTAACAGCAGTAATGGTCGCATTTAAAGTGACTAATTTATCAAATATCTCAAGTCCAATTGGACAAGAGCAAGAATAAAAGGAGAAATGGCTTAATGTTGGTCAGATAAATAGGAGGACAGCATGAGCTTGTGTGGTTATTCTGCTTTGGGGAAATCACGTGCAACCCTCTCTCTCTTCCTTCCTCTCCCTCTCTCCGGCACAAGGAGAGCTGGCATGTTTGGCAGAGGGAGAAAAGAGGGGCAACAAAAGGATGAGTGACCAATGCAGAGTTGCGACGGCCAGCTGAGTTATTTGGTCAAAACCCAGTAAAATGGAAGGACAGGCTGTTGCTAGGCTGTGCTGTGAGAAAGAGAGAGCACTCCGGCTGAGCTCATTGAAAAGAAACAGGCTTCTGTTTACTCACACAGATATACCACTTTAGAAGCATTGCAATCACCACCAATTAGTATTATTACCCACTATTACCTCCTATCACTCTCTTTGAGCCTTCATTAGCCCCTCAGCCTGCCGAGGGGGATCTAAAAGACTTAAGAAAGCTAAATGTTAGTTGTAGGTGAACCCACCGAATTGAGAAGGTGGAGGAGGAGATAGCATACACATTAAAATCTGTGCAAAAAATTTATGAAAAGTAACTGAATTTACAGTGAAAATTTTATATTGTATCCACAGTTCACGGTAATGGTTAGATATTGTTCACACATGCTTTATGTTATCAAATAACATCTTAAGTCATTTAGTTTCATATTCGGTGTTAAAAGCTTGATTTCTTCAAACAAGTGAGAAAAAAAATTGTAAGTCTGTAAGTTTTTTTTCCCCACTGAACTGCCATTTTCCCCCCATATAAAAACATAAATGACAAGCCTCTGAGTTTTTCTGGGCGGAAAATGTGAAAGTGTCCAGATAAACATAGCATCAAACCAAAGGTCTAGCTGATTGTGTCAGTATAATGATCACTCTGTCCTTGACATACCTAAGCACTACACACCAGAACACACACAATTCACACTTAGAGTGAATCACACCCTTACTTATCCCTCCTAAAATTACATAACTTTTACACCAATACAAGCGGTATGTGGGATGTGTACACAGAAATGGTCAAAATAACAAACCACATAAGAATAACATTTTCTTCCTCAGGCTACTTTTTTTATTGTACCAAAAGCATTTGTTTCAAGCTCAAACGGACTGACTGAGCTCTTTACACTTAATATGTTACATGTAAATATGAGTTTTAGATATATTGAATTTTTTTTGGGCTACAAATAGAGCAAAGATTATTCTCCTAAAATGGATATACCTTCTAATTTTGATAGGTTTGGTTCTGTCAACAAACACCATGAGGACAGGAGAAGTATCGCCTAGCTCAGAGAGGGCTATATAAACAGATCTATGTATTGTTGTTTACTTCTCACATGTATACTCAGCCAGCCTCTGGCTCTCTGCTGTGAAAACTCAGGATGAGCTCTGAGGGAAGCAGACTGCGAGGATTAGCTTGGTCCTGCTCTAAACACAAACCAGATAGACCGAGAGGAGAGGGACTTAGAAGAAGAGAGAGAGCCAGAGATAAAGAGACAGCAAAAGGGAGAAATATAAAGAGAGAAATCTACTTAGATGTGCATGTTGAATCCCTGGAGACCGATGTCTTGTTTGAAGAGCCCTGAGGTTAAGGTCAGAGGTCGCAGGTTGGGCTCACAGGTTATCAGTAACTCTTTCAGGGGGACCGCAATTGTCTGAGTAGATGAGCACTTATACAGTTCAATGGATTAACCCAGCGAACACTGGTATTCAGGGGTTAAAACCAGAGTGCAAGCCTATATCCGCCCCACAGATGCACACACACTGAAACATACACTCATATTTGCACGCACATGCAGATGTACACATGCCAGGAATTGCCTCCCTGGTTGTTCTGGGTGTGGTTGAATGCAGAGTTCGGGGTGTGTAGAGAAGAGGAAGTCCGTGGGGAGCAGAGGTGTTGAACCCTGTCATCCTGTTGTTAGTGGTCACACCTGCCTGTTGTTTCAGGATCCCAGGGAGCGTAAAGAGTTAACAGGAGGCGCTTTGTTTGTGTATTGAGACCAATGAAATTCAACAGAGAGGAACCGGTTAATTATACCATAACCCAAATAGGACGTGGAAATAACTCGTCTTTTGACCCAGGGTCTGAGTGGGTAGAGCACACACACACCCCCACACCACACGCACACCCACCCACCCACACACACACACACATACACACGCTTAACGTGAATGATAATGGCAGGGCTCTTGTTTGACACCTCCCTCATACAGCATGCTGGGGGAAGTACTACAGTGCATTCTTAATGGTCTTCCAACTGTGACCTGCAGCTAAGGAGGTGTGGAGCAGGAGGGGGGAGGGGGGAAGAAGAGAGGAGAAGAAGAGGAGGAGGAGGAGGAGAGGAGAAAAGGCAGTTTAGATCAGAAAAAGAAGGCTTAGCTCGGTTATATGTCCTTAAAAGATTAATTCTAAAACACACTGTAACTGTGCTCAAATCCGGTTTTTGTCTGGGTTTTCATTTTGAGTCAAAAAAGCTCACAGAGAACAAGTCTATTCATGCACCATGCCTGTTTTCTCCACTCATATTCGCCGCTATAGGATTTATTAGTATCTGCGCCCGCTTTCACATTATCACAGCAGCTCGCTCCATGTAAGACATCCCTCTCAGCATTTCCTTGGCGTCACCATTTGTTTTGGTCCTTGTTGCACAGGAGACCCCATTGTGAGCTCCATACAGCCCAGGCTGACCTTAGTCATCTCCAGTGACCCGCGGAAGAGTCGCGTATGTGACATGGCAGTCGTAATGCCCAGCGTAAACATGCCTGATTACTCCCATAGGACTTAGTGACAATGTGGGCATCAAAGTAGAGAAGGGTGCCACTATGTCACACACCAGAGCTGGAGGGGCACGGTTGTGGGCACAGAGTGGGTCTTTCATACGTGGAAGTCCCTTTTGAAGTGCTGCTTGGTGAGGCCAAGCTGCGCCGAAGTGGATCCTTTGTATTCCCGCTCAAAGACCACATATGATCACGCATCTGAAGTATAAGGATGGAGAATCATGGCACTCTATATGGTAGCACGTTTGTTAGATACTGCTCGTATAAGGAAGCAAAACACATCAAGGAGATTTAAAAGGGACAAAAAGGCATCTACCAGGTGTTGTAATGACATGTTTGGCTCTCAACTTTAATTCTCAAGAGTATTTCCCACCAGGTGGTTGATAGGGGTATAAAAACAGGGGAGGGCCCCGTGCTGAGCAGGCACAACGCTCCACATACAGGCCATAATAACACAGTGCACCCATAAAAACAGCAGATAAGCTACAGGTACTTATTACAGCTAACAGCAATGATAAAGGCTGTTGTGTGCAGTGGTATGCACTGGTCTTGCTCCTTCAGAGTGGATTCATTAAAAAAACAAAAAGGATTATTTGTGACAAGACATTTTGTTGAAACCTTTTCATGCCAGTGTGTGAAAGACCACAGACGTTTCAGACAAAACCGGCATGACCTACATGTTTCTATAATTTACCTCAAGCATTCATCCAGTATACCTCTTAAAATCCATTTTTCCAGGTGGAGTGGGCAGGTCTTTGGCAGGCTTTTGCTAATTATGAGCCGGTTGGTTTCAGCATTGTGTGGCGCACAAAGGGGATTTGCTCTGAGGCAAAGGCCATGACAGAAAACAGGCCTGCATCCACTGCATACATGCCATGCCTCACTGCAGCAGCATCCCCACTTTGTTACACTGCATAATAACATTATGAACATAATAAAATTAGGCTTTGCATCTCTTTATACGTACATACCCTCTTTTAATTATAATGATATTTCTACAACAACAACAATAACATCAGCAGCATTAAGAACAATAATAATAGTAACAGATGCTTCACAAACAGATGCTTCACAAACATTAAAACAATGAATAAAGGTTATTTAGACAATCACATAGTGTAAAACAGTCATATACAAGAAGAATATCATGGATAAAGCAGTGTCATGTGTTTGTAAAGGTGCTATCGCAAAAAAAAAGTGGGAGAAAAAGAAGTTTCCAACCAAGCTGAGAAACATGTGAAACTTGTGTTCCCATGGTATAGTACTGTATACTATATATAGCTTGCACAAATATCACTTTTTACTTCCAAGGAGCCTCCTGATTGAATATTTTCTAAGCAAAATTGTAGGGTTTCTGAGTTGCATGCAGTGCAGAAACCCTGATGCCCTCACGGCAACAGCTCCGTCACCTTTAGTCTGTCCTAGACTCCAAGTCTCTGCCTCCCTGCATCCCTGCCCGTCTCACTCCCTTTGAAGTGGTAAATAGTTCCTGTTTCTGCTGCCAGCCAGCCCTGGAAACTATCCACCAGTCATCTGTACAGCCAGGACAAGTCACTTGACCAGAGGATTGCAAACATGACAACAGAGCTGCCACTGTTACCATTGTCCTTCGACTAAGTGTCTCTGTATTATGTTCTGGCCTGGAAATCAGCACACTTCAAAGTGACTACACATTTGGGTCAACATTTGTTATCTGTCCTTTCCATTTTGTTGTTGTTCTCATATGTTCTCATTTTGAAAGTGCTGGAGCAGCCAACATCCCTCAAACTTGATACGCTCATGTTTTTCTCTTAATTTCAGCAGAAAAATAATGGCCCTTATCTGGAACAAACATGCTCACTTGTTGCGGAGGCAGTGCCTCGATCTCGGCCAATATCCATTTCTTAATGCACATTCACTTCCCCTGTTGGGGCTTGTTCAGCTCTCTTTCACCCATGGCCCCTCCAAGCCTCGCCCAGTTGCTTGCTGGTCCAACAACAATAAAAGGGCAGGCCCATGAAACTGACCGGAGCTTGACCACTTACTCTGATGCATGTGATCAGTTTGGCTTGGTGATCGGCCTCGCCACAGACTTAAAATAGTTTTGAGGCTAAAACATTACACATTATCAACGAGGCAAGCCTCCACAGGTCCACAACATATGGAGAGTGCTTGTAAAGCAGCTGTGAATTAATGGTAAACTACGGATGTAAACTAACAGTTTTTAAAACGGGATTTCATGGATGAGTGTTTGGGTTGTGTCAGCGTCTCAGACCCCGTGTCTGCGTCTCTCCGGCTCAGATGTCAAAGGTCACCACCCACGTCCACTCTGTCACTGACCCTTGTTACTGCATCAGTAACCCTTGACCTTTCACCCACGTTGTTCCTCCTGCTGGACTCATCTCCCAGGGCCTGTCACCCGCAGGCGGGACACAGAGCTGTGAGAGTTCAAACCTGCCACAAGCCGGGATAAGATTTTAGACCCAACACCTGTGACTTCACACAGACGCACAGCTCCCAGAAGTAGAGTGGTGTAGGTTTGACTCTGAAATGCTCCTTCAGAGGTGAGTGTCTGCAGCAGGTCTTTTGCAGAACTGGTCAAATCATATGAGAAAATGACTGCTACTGTATGGGTGCGGTTTACTGTTACGGTTACAGTGTCACCCGTCAGGTAGGTTGTCAGACACAAAAGAAAACAGATTTGATTGTGAAACATTTCTCTGTTTCAACATCAGGGTTATATTTGACTCAAGTCTGATCGGCTATTTGCCATGATATAGTTCCTCTGAAAATACCATGCAGTGATTCACCATCTGAATCACCACTTTACTGCTTTGTAAAATTACCCCACAAGACCGCCTGGCTGTTGGTGGTGTTTTATATCCTTATTGTTTTCACTTTCTCATTCACATACACTCAAAGGGGCAAAAGTCCCAGTAATTCCTGTAATTGTTTTGTAAGAGATAACACAGGAAACGCAAAGCTTGAAATCCCCCTGAATGAGAACAGCTGGCGAGACAAATGTGGGAAAAATAGCTGTTGTATTCCGTTTGCTGTGATTTATAGCAATTTCTCGGATTTTACACTGATGAAAGCTTACAGATGCATCGGTGGCCTTTTACTTTCCAGACATCTACAGTAGAGGGCTGCCTGAAGACAATCTTCTCCCACTCTTGTTGGCCTCTGACCCTCGCAGCCTTGCCACCACAGCTGCGTCTGAATGCCGTCCCGGTCTGTCTCCTTGCAGAGTAAAACGACGCTCTGATCCCAAAGGACTGGCAAAAGAATATGGAAAACCCCTGCTTCTCAAAAATTCAACCATAGAAGCGTTAAAAGAAAGAACACATAGGTTATAAACTATTTCAAATGTTTTCTAAGGCAATCTTCATTGCTCTAGGTGACCAATATTGTACATAAAAGAATTGTGAATGAATACATTTTGCTTTGTTATATCATTTGCAAGTAAGTTTAACTTGGCTTATGTTAAAAAAAGTGTGTGAAACATATTACGTGCACATTACATAAAATGATACATGATATAAATGAAATATTGAATTCCTTACTACTTACTAAGCAGCTAAATGACAGATAAGTATATGCTGTAAACACTGAAAATTTGGGTCTGGCTGAAGTTTGTTGCACAGTCTGGCACAGTTGTTGCAGTATAGTCTATCCCTGGAAAGATTATTAGTTTCACTTTGCATCCCTTTGGCTATGCCAAGGGCAAATTCCTTTGTGTTGTGATGGCCAGATCATTTCTCTCACTGTCACCAGAGCCCCTTTGCTTCCTCAGTGCTCAGGTCTCAAATAAAACCACAGTCATCACTCTGTGGGAGGCCTGGTGCCCAAAATTTACTGCGCAGATTTCTCCTTCACATGACTATCCTCTTAAAATATTTGCTGTGACATGACATTTTACAAGTACGAGGTCTGCGTCTTTACAGTAATGGCCAGCTTAGTGGTTTCTCTCTGCGTCAGTGTAGCCACTGTGTGCATGTTTTATTTCACCTTGTGGCGAGGGTAGTGGATGTGGGAGTCGATAGGCGGCAAACACGCCTTTTCCTTCTGACTCCTTCCCTGTTCCTTCCACTGCCGCTGTGGTCCAACCCGTTTCCGATCTGAGCTGTGTACACACAGACACAGACACACACACACACACACACACACACACACGTGCACACTTGCACGTGCACCAAGTAATGAATTCACACTCCTCAGCTAGAACACACCATAACACACCATTTATCTTTGAAAAATCCAGATTAACATACGCAATGTCTCCACCCTAAACAGAGTCGAGGTGAATTAGACATTACAAAGCATGAAAACTTAGGTGAGACAAAAGATAATACTACTAGATGCAATCCACAAACCTTTCTCCATTTGTACAATTATGCCTGATCAAGAGCATATTTCTTGACATAGTGCCCAGTTTCCACAGTATTTCTACTTCTGAGTGTGCCATGTAAACAGGATACCTGAAGAGGAAGAGAGCAGGGTGGGAAAAGACAGAGGCTGGCTGAGATTGGGACGTAAACTGTTCAAACACACTGCATCAACAATTATAAACGGAGCTATTGAATGGCCCGTGGTTGAAATACGCGCAAATAAACAGATATAAATGAAAATTAGACCGCAGACTAAATCGCCGAACTATGACTGGGAGCTGCACTGGGTGATGGTGAATGAGATTACCCCTATTAAACAGAAACACCTCGACACAGAGAAAACACTGTGGCTCCGTGCCACTGCTTGTTATTATTATGAAGCTTATCTCCTCAAAGTTGGTCTAATCCTTTATTGTGGCACAGTGCGCGGTTACATAACTTGGAATGGCATCAGTAAGACGGAGAGGGGAAAGTTCTCACACAGACAGAACAGATCATAAAGAGTCGGTCGTGACTGAACCATCGGCCTGTAATGAGAACAGGTGTTATAAGTACAGTTCAACAACATGGCCTCTCTTTAAAGCTGCTTATAAGAGGGTGGCGAGGGCAGGCCGTTGGTTTTAGGGCGAACAGTGCTGTATTGTGCCCCGGGCTTGGTGAGAGGCTGATTTCTGCTCTCAGGCGGTACCGGGATGACCTTCTTTCTGGACAGAATGTTCCCCCCCGGCCATGACTGACTCACAAGGTACGGGCGATTACGTAATGAGTGGGAGGAGAGGGGCTGCAAGAGGGGAGGATGTTTGCTCAGAGATGATCCATTTTTCTGGATAAAAGGGTGCACAAAGTGGATGACTTCTGCGTGAGAGTGGAGCACAACGCGAGGCCTATTTCCAACACAGGCTGGCCGCAGGTCTATTGTGCTGTAACTGTTGCTGTTGGGGCGAGTGTCCCGAATGATGCAGAGAAAAAAAAAAGAGAACTTGGTCAGGGTCAGCTGCACTGTGGAGGGGTCTGACAGGTACCAGGTGAATTATAGGCACCATTAACTCTAAAATGGGCAGGCCATCATTCAGGAAGACCGTTGTTTTTATTGGTGGGACCAGGGAGTCACAGCACTTCACTCCTGCACATCCACTGAATTCATCGCCCTTGTCCAGCATGCAGATAATTACAAGGTTACCGTGAGAGAAGTTAGCATGTTTTTCATTGAAAGCGATCATGTTTCCACCTCCGTTTGAGCTTAAATAAACAGAGGGATAGGCTACAGCAAGTGCTCTGTTTACAGTGGAAAAGAGCAACCGCCGAGGAGAGAAGTCGACTGGTGAGAACTTTCCTGGTGTTTACTGGTGGAGACGATTACACAGGGTCAATTAAACTTTGAATTTGAAGAATGAATAGGAAATATCAATTCAAGGCCTCAAAGTAAACTGAGGAATATCTGTTAGTGTGAGTAAATTAAACCACAACCCAAACAGGACACGGGTGATGGAAATAAGTTTGAGTGAATACAGGATTTAAAAAGTGCTTTAATAATCAATTCAAAGCAAACATCACACTCATTAAATATATTAAAATAAGTCTGAAGTAGACGGTCACAAGATAAAAAGCTCAAAATGGAGGTCAAACCATAGTAGAAATACTAGACTTAAATACACAAAAGCAAGTCTATAAAAAAATAAGTTTATAAGTTTGAAGAGCTGATTTAAAAGAAATTGGACAACCTAATCTCATTCGGCAGGTTGTTCCAAAGCCTCAGGGCCTCGGTCACCTTTTAGTCTTAAATCTACACTGAAATGGCCCTGGAGATCTGAGGCTGCCCAGTGGACCATGGGGCGCACACACACACACACACACACACACACACACACACACACCTCTATTCCATTGGGAAACATTTTCATTACTCGCTAGAATTTTTCTTCTTTTTTTTTAGGCTTTGGGAAATGTTGGTATATTATTTGGTCTTAAACATCCCGTTTCCACAGAGCTATTGGC